>JAIUZE010024397.1:13383-29568 GCA_022085475.1 Heliosperma pusillum | reverse complement strand
CATTCACCTGAGAAGACGGATAATTTAAAAAGCTAGAAAGACGGTAATTTTATTACCAATACGGATAGAGAAAGGTAAGAGGGGAAGAATGAGACGAACTTACGTGAATTCTATCAAGGAACGAAGGCGTTACGATGATTCAAAGATCGAAAAAGCTATGGAGGCAAGGTTTGATGGTTTCTTAAGAGAAGAAGGAAAGAAATGAATTGTGAGAAATGAATTAGGTTAGGGTTTGAGGGAGGATATGTAAAGGGTGAGTCGGAAAGTCAACAAAAGTCAAAGACGGCTTAAAAGTCAAGAAAATTCAAAGACGACTTAAAATTCAAGAAAAGTCAAAGACGACTTAAAATTGCAAGAAAAGTCAAAGACGACTTAAAATTCAAGAAAAGTCAAACTCGACTCAAAAGTCAAGAAAAGTCAAACTCGACTCAAAAGTCAAGAAAAGTCAAACTCGCCTTAAAACGGGATTTTCATGGAATCTCACCGAAATTCCAAATACGAACTCGGAAATTCTAAATTCGACTCGAAACATAAAAAGCTAATTTAAAACTTAAATTCGCTGAAAAGATTTCATAAAATATTTCTACTAGAAAAATAGGGTACATTTCCGGGTGTTACACAAGTCTATCCACCATGCCACTACATCATCCTGCACATAAAATGCCTCAGAAATTAGTGGTACATAATTCACAACCGAATTAAAACCATAGTCTAAAAACTGACCTTGATTAGTGGGTGGACCTTGGTCTTTAGACCCTTGTCCTCCTTGGAAGGTACTAGCACCCTTTCGTTTCTTGTGTTTTCCGACCTTGCAATTCAATTTAAAATGACCGGTCTTTCCACAAGTCCAACAAGCACCTTTCGGTGTTTTGTTAGACTCATCATCATTGGTGTTGTAGGGGCGTTTCTTCCCCTTAAACTTGTTCTTGGAACCCTCTCCCTTTTCCATCATATTGACGGAAGAGGATCCCATAACATCTTTACCTTTACCTTTACCGCCATCTTGCGCCCTTAGAGATTCCTCTATGCGCAAATGACTACCAAGTTGAGTAAGACTCAACTCTTCCTTTTTGTGTTTAAGCATATGTTTAAAATCCTTCCATGAAGAAGGTAAATTGTCTATTATTCTAGACAACGAGATCGACTCATCCATCTCCATTTTATGTTGAACGAATTGCCCCAAAATTCGGAGCAATTCATTGTATTGTTCCATCACCGGTCGAGCATCGACCATGCGATAATTCATAAAATTACCGACAAGGAACTTCTTACTAGAAGCATCCTCGACCATGTATTTAGACTCAAGTTGGTTCCACAAGTCTCTAGCGGACTCAACATTTTGATAAATATCAAATAAGGTATCGGACATATATACCATTAAGAATGTGACCACGGCATATGTAGTCATCGTTTTCCCACTTGTTCCGCTTGCGTTGAATCTCCGCAAGTGTTTCATCTCCCATGATCTCCGGCATGAGAGTACTTATAACATACACAACCTTCAAAGCAGTGAGAAGGAAGTGCATCTTCTTTTGCCACCTTCGAAAATCAACACCTTCGAACTTGTCAAGTTTCCCGAACTGGGAAGTAATGTCTCTTATCGATTCCATTTCAAAGTAGATAAATACTCTAAGAATGTTGTAGTTTTTGTAGTAAATAAAACTATAATACAATTACAAACTAGTAATTACAAAGACTCTAAAACTGAAATGAAAAACGAAAATACAAGACGGTGTTATAACCCAATCGAATAACGCAAGAATGCGTTTTCCTTAGAGTATTTCGACCCTACAAGCCTTTGGGTATCACGAAATCCCTTGAGGATAAGACGATTACAACTTTGTCTTAAGGCAAGAACAAAGATCAAATAACAATGGAGTTTTACTTTTGTTTTTGTTTTGTCAAAATCTGAAAAATGAAAGTGAAGTTATATTTTTTTTTTCATTCAATCCTTCACATATATATAAGAATTTATATGATGAGATACATAATATAAACATATACGGAGTATTATTTATTGGATAAAAGCATGGGAAAACACCCGAAGATTACCGTCGTTGGGTTTCAAATGGAACCCAAACAACACAAGTGAAAAGAGCGCGGAAAACAGAACAAGTACCCAGAAAACTGAAACCCCAATCGGGCTTTGGTATATCTTGGTATAATTAAATAAACAGAAACTTTCCATACCCCATATCCTATCGGGGTAAGGCCACCCCGATCGGGGTTATGTTTCCCATGTTTTATTTACGCAAAACACTAAATATAATACTTAGTAAAACCGAGTATAAAACTCAACACAAATAACGAGTCGATATAAATTACAATAAATTCGTCATTTCCTTATCCATTACAACCAAGAACTCGATATACGATTATATGAGCATACACTCCGTATTCCCGACTCACATTATATCCTTTACGAGCTCAAGAACCGATTTTGACTTAAAAACCCGAATGTACTTAAATGACTTGTGATCAAAATCACTAACAAAAGGTATATTGAACTTAGTTATTCCATATTTTTTTGACAATAACATACTAGAGAAAAGTTTTTTTTTCTAAATTGAGGCTGATGAAATCTTACCTGCGCTGCACGATGTTACAAAAGAGGCTTAATAAATTATCGATAATATGTAGCTATGGAGAATGACTTAGTGGAGAAATAACTTGTTTGTGAAGGTTAGTTTTATGAGCTTGCTTCAAAATATTAAGAACGAATAAGACAATTTTCAAAGAATTACCAGTAGTGAAGTTAAAATGTAGCAACATTTTAGCTAGTATAGTCTGTAAATAATTTAAAATTTAGTTGTTGATCAATAATTATCATCATTAATATAGAAAATATTTGTATAAAAAATATGTTAATTAGTTTTATTATTAAGGGGCCTCATTTTATTTCATGGTATAAGGCCCCCGCCTTTGTTCAAGACGCCCCTGCTTTACGTCATCGATTTTGTCGATACCCATTGTCTAATTGATAATGATTTTTTCGATAACATTGTCCAATCGATGACGTTCTCGATTACGTCATCCGCTTTTGCTTTACGTTGATCAATAATAATCATGATCAAGACGCCGCCCCTTGTCTTCACATTTTGACACACTTCTCCTCACGAATTTAGCGGTGCACATAATCACCATATTTCATTTGTAACACTTCTCTCTTAAAACCGATCAGTGATGAAGCCCTTCTGATCCCTTCTCTCCACAAAATCTTGATAGAGTATTTACCTCTACCTTTTAATTATGGCCCACTTCTCACAAATATGTGAAGCACAACTTTTTACCAACATATTTTGTAGAGCCATTTTGCTTTACCAAACTTGGTAGATCCAACCTATGTATCTTGTAAGTATGGTGCGCTTCTAACCAATTTTTTTTCATTTCCCTCGTTGACACTTTCCTCACCATTTTCGCTTATTTATTTTTTGTTACCCTATTTTCGAATCGAACTATGCTACTTGAGTGAAGCTGATGATGATATCTACGTTCTCAACTCATGAAGCTCTGATACAATGTAGAATTTATAAGGGAGAATATAATTGGAGATAAAAGGCAAAAGTTATCATCGTGAACTTGCTCAACTGATTACAACATTATTAAAGCCTTTACATGGACATTACTGTCGTGACCATTTTATATCTAGTTTTACCCCCAAATTGGCATCGTTTTGCATTTTATATAAGCTCTTCAAAGTCATTTATCGTGTCAAAAGCTTCCTATTTGATATTACTGGATATTTACCTTCTTCTGTAGGAAAGGAAGAAAATGAAACGGTTTTAGCAGTGCTTAAAGCGTTATTGAAGGCCTTTTGACATCCTTGACGATTGGCTACCTAGTTCAAGAGAAAGGGACCCATGACATGACAAATAAACACTTAGTCGAAGACAAAAGAGAAGAAGATAAGCATGGAGAACAATACAACATACGACACGGTCTAGCTAAGCTTGGGTGGACTCGTGCCGGTGTCGTGAAATGGCCAGATCGGCCGAGCTGAGCCAGCTTGGCTCGAGCTGCATCTAACTCCGCAAAAAAAAATCTCAATGTCACCTCTTCCAAGTCTTATATCAGTATAAATAAGATATTTAGGGATCTAATTAAGGACCCCACTCTGTATGCGCTGCACGATGTTACAAAAGAGGCTTAATAAATTATCAATAATATGTAGCTATGGAGAATGACTTAGTGGAGAAATAACTTGTTTGTGAAGGTTAGTTTTATGAGCTTGCTTCAAAATATTAAGAACGAATATGACAATTTTCAAAGAATTACCAGTAGTAAAGTTAAAATGTAGCAACATTTTAGCTAGTATAGTCTGTAAATAATTTAAAATTTATTTGTTGATCAATAATTATCATCATTAATACAGAAATATTTGTATTAAAAATATGTTAATTAGTTTTATTATTAAGGGGCCTCATTTTATTTCATGGTATAAGGCCCCCACCTTTGTTCAAGACGCCCCTGCTTTACGTCATCGATTTTGTCGATACCCATTGTCTAATTGATAATGATTTTTTCGATAACATTGTCCAATCGATGACGTTCTCGATTACGTCATCCGCTTTTGCTTTACGTTGATCAATAATAATCATGATCAAGACGCCGCCCCTTGTCTTCACATTTTGACACACTTCTCCTCACGAATTTAGCGGTGCACATAATCACCATATTTCATTTGTAACACTTCTCTCTTAAAACCGATCAGTGATGAAGCCCTTCTGATCCCTTCTCTCCACAAAATCTTGATAGAGTATTTACCTCTACCTTTTAATTATGGCCCACTTCTCACAAATATGTGAAGCACAACTTTTTACCAACATATTTTGTAGAGCCATTTTTCTTTACCAAACTTGGTAGATCCAACCTATGTATCTTGTAAGTATGGTGCGCTTCTAACCAATTTTTTTTCATTTCCCTCGTTGACACTTTCCTCACCATTTTCGCTTATTTATTTTTTGTTACCCTATTTTCGAATCGAACTATGCTACTTGAGTGAAGCTGATGATGATATCTACGTTCTCAACTCATGAAGCTCTGATACAATGTAGAATTTATAAGGGAGAATATAATTGGAGATAAAAGGCAAAAGTTATCATCGTGAACTTGCTCAACTGATTAAAACATTATTAAAGCCTTTACATGGACATTACTGTCGTGACCATTTTATATCTAGTTTTTACCCCCAAATTGGCCTCGCTTTGCATTTTATATAGGTTATTCAACGTTATTTATCGTGTCAAAAGCTTCCTATTTGCTATTACTGGATATTTACCTTCTTATGTAGGAAAGGAAGAAAATGAAACGGTTTTGGCTGTGCTTAAAGCGTTATTGAAGGCCTTTTGACATCCTTGACGATTGGCTACCTAGTTCAAGACAAAGGGACCCATGACATGACAAATAAACACTTAGTTGAAGACAAAAGAGAAGAAGATAAGCATGGAGAACAATACAACATACGACTCGGTCTAGCTAAGCTTGGCTGGACTCGTGCCGGTGTTGTGAAATGGCCAGATCGGCCGAGCTGAGCCAGCTTGGCTTGAGCTGCATCTGACTCCGCAAAAAAAAAATCTTAATGTCACCTTCTCCAAGTCTTATATCAGTATAAATAAGATATTTAGGGATCTAATTAAGGACCCCACTCTGTATTGGAAAATGTTAGATCTTATATCCTCTTTGTAATTCATTCTAGTTTAATTTACCTTAGACTAATTTGCGGAGGCTGGCTCTATTTTCCTTATTCAAGTCTTAAGTAATCGTTAATCCTTCAATTCCTTGAGTTATTTGAATATTCGGGTGATAACATTCTTCATTTATTTATGGGTTTATTCTTAATCATCGCTTGTTATTGCTAATTAGTTTATATAATTATCTCTTATCTCTCTTTAATCTTTGTTAATTATTTCCATTAATTATTATGCTTACATCATCTCTTACTCTTGTTTATAACATTTCACTCTTGATTACCATAATATGTGAGTAATGACTTGACTAGGGATGATGGGCTATTATGAGGGATGATTATGGGTTAGTTGCATGTATCATTTATCTTAAGCTTTGTTGTTGGGTTTTGCTTCAACTAATACAACCTTAGTGTTTGATCAAATCTGTCAACCACTATTTGCTTGTTTTGTTACTTGTTAGTGCCCTTCTATAAGACCGAGAACCTTAGGAGGGTGGGAACTTGCATTATGTTTGTGGGACGGTAATGTGTGCTATTTCTGTATGATTTTATCCTTGGTTTTAGCTCGATTTTATATGTCTTTTGACCCTTTTAAAGTGATTACATGAGCTAATATCGTTCTCTAGGCATTTCTCGTATCCAATTGAGTTTTGTAGGTAAAGTTACGGTTTTGCGCCATTTCCTATCAATCTGAGCTTTAGTCTTGAGACACGAAGATAGTAGTAGAAAGTCTTGGCAAACTATATTGTAAATACGTCAGTTCTACACCTTCCGCCAACAAACCAATGATAATTGGGCCGCATGTTTGGTACGCGAAACGATTTATGATAATTCGTAAGTTTATCATTAAGTGATAGCTCAAAAACTTGTGTCTACCCCTTGGTCGTCATCTACGCACCAGTACGGTCGTTTGGACAGTCATTAGAGTTCATTTGGAGTCCGGGTCGAAAACCGCTTCATTTTTTAGAAACTGTTTTAAAATGCCGAGTCAGAACGCTCTAGAATATTCTGGATATTTATTAAATCTTCAAATTCTATCTTTTTTTGGTAAAATATATCTCGTATCTTTTCAAAAGGAAGGATAGATCTACCGCAAGTACATAATAGAAACATGGAAATCTTTCTTCCGCAGGAGGAAGCCTCTGAGGAAAAAACGCAGCAGGTGCAGCGTTCCTTTGGAGGATTGCAGCTCCTGCTGCGCCCTTCTCCGACCTGTTTTCTCCGTTTCTAGAATATTTTCGTGATTTATTTCCAAAGTTTGAGTTATTACAAAACTCTTCATATTCTGTAGTATAAAAGGAGACCTTCAATCTCACTTTTTAGCACGCGAGTGTTCCGCCCTTCACTTCTCTCTTTGCATTCTAGACTTTGCTCTAAGCTTTCGACACCTACGTGCTTGATCAATCGACCATGTAAGCTAAGATCATTCTGGGTACCCGTCACGTTGCATGACTGGCCAATTTGGCCACTACACAATCAACTAATTCAATCAATCAATTTAAATCCTCTAACGAGGGCACTTTTTACGTACATTCGAGTCCCGCAATCACTAAACGTTAAGTTTGTTAATCTCGTTTCATCAAACATGTAAGTCTAAGGGTGTATATCTCATCTTTTTATTTGTATTTATTTTTTACGCTCAATTAATGTAAGATTCACATCATAAGTAAGTTCAAAACCGATTTTTAAAACAAAACCTTTTTACAAAACCTTTTTAGCAGACATAACACGTCGAGAAGACGCGCAACAGCAGCTGCGCCTTATAGAAGGATCACAGCGCATGTTGTGCCTCTTCCAAAGGATGCCCTGCTCCTGCTCTTCTTCTTCTTTCTTAGGTTCCTGCGATTTTGTTCTTTTTGTTTTCTTATTTCCTTTTCTTCGTACATAAACTATATATTTCAATATAATCTTTCATATACAACGTTTTGTTCTCGACATAAATTCCTAATAATTCAATATTAGCGGGTTTTCGTCTTTAAATCAAAATTGGGTCTTGGAAATTCGATTTGTTCATATCAAGTCTCTGAAATTTTTTATTGATACAAATGTACAAAGGAATGCTAACTAATCGCGATTCTGACTTCACAGTCAGAATACAGCTCAAGAACAGACGCAATAAGCCCTGCACCTCTTTTCTAAGGACGCAGCTGTTGCTGCGCCTGTCCTGGTTCGACTTTTGTCCCTCAACTTTCGTTCTCGCTTTGACGTAGCTTTAATTACGTAATTAAATAACTATTAGTCGTAATATCGGTCCTAATCTGTCATTTTAGTTTTTGAATCTTTTCCTTTTCTTCAAATCTCTGTTTCGAATATATTTCTGACGTGGATCTTGTCATTCTTTGTAATCCGTTGTAATCTTATTTAATCATTGTAAATGTATGATTTTGCTTCTCTTTCATATGTAATTAATTATAAATCCTCAATTTCGACATAATTGAGTGCTAATTACATGTTCACTGACATAGTCTAATTTACATGCTAGGATTATAATGTTGGATGTTGCATTGCATGCATATAATCGATAACATATAAAATACGAACAATTTACCTAATCCTTAGTAGAGACTGCTATCGAGGCGGGCGAGATTGGATGTTCGATTAAGGATTTTCTTAATACGTACCCTCACCCCTTACTCCAAATCTTTGTGAACATCTGTGTTCATTGGCATCCACGAGAGTCATTCCAGACATAGAATGCTAAGGGTAACGAGTTCTTAGTGTTCATGTCATCACTTTATGTCTTGACATGGCATAAAGTATTCAAACGGTACCAATTTCCCATAAAAATTGGTGGCGACTCCACCAATACGTATTTTTACGCTTGTCCTCCCAAAAGTGCCCTTTTGTGGTCCCCTGTCTACCACAGTTTAGTGACTCCGCTGGGGAATATACACTTACGAGTTATCCAGGGTGAAACTTGAAGAAGGTTAGGGAATAGTTTGTACGAGACTGTTGCCGGTTTTCATTACTTGACCTTTTTAGGTCGTTTTGTTCGGCCTTCCTAGCCCCAACCCAACCCATTTCGAACAATCGTCCCGTCTGGTTGGTCCAAATTCTTATCTGGGCCTAAGAATGGATATCGCTTGTCGTCAACCATACCGCGGTACGTACTCATGTTAGTATCGATGGCTTTCACTACTCGAGAAAATGGACAAGGAACCGACCTTACTCATGTTTGGCGCGGACCTCTCCACACACCCGGGTTTGATTGCTTGATATGGCAACCCACCCTTTAAGGCAAAACCATTTTAAATGCACTCAGCATACCTATAATCTATACATGATCACCATTTTGTAAATAAAACCATGGCGAAGTTTTCAAAAATAAAATAAATATCCTTTTCAAAACTGTAAAGCATTTTCAAAGGTTGCCTAAAGTAGCTCAAATTGAGTCGCTGCCCAAATGTCCAGTCAAAATCGTCTTTTCTCCACTTCGAGTCGTCACTTCTACAACCACACTACGGTTGCTTAGGACAAACATTTCAAATCTTGTCATTTTCAAAATTCACTTAGCATAATGGCACACTCCCACTTCACAAGTCGAGTCCTTTTGATTGAATATGCTAGAATGTTCGATCGTGTTTTGATTCATCGTCGGTCTCTTTCTGGCTCAACCCTACATCATGATCATTTCAACCCTACAACATTAATCACCGACGCTGGCTTAAGTCAGCCAAAAGGATGGAGAAAGTCGATCAAGTGGACTAACAATCTTGGAAAGCTCTTCAAGATCACTACATGAGAAGGAGAGATGTTCAAAGGGGAACTAGGACACAATGAATTCGATTCAGAGTCGGAGTCAGAGTCCGAGTCTAGCAAAGTTCCTAGAGAGTCGATCTCCTCATGTCGTCACCCCCTATCCCTTTGTTTCTCCTGGCATAGCATCGAATAATAACAGCAGCTTGAATAATGTCCCAACAGCTGTTCCCTTACTGTTACTGACTATTGAACACATGGCCTCTTTGTTTCAGCTATTTTCAAAATTTAATATGAATAATTCGGATTCTGCTTACTCCTTGTGTTTTTATGAATGCAAATCTATTTACGATGATAATAAGGATGATCCTGACCCAAACTCAGTCAAATTACCTCCGTATATAATTAAAGAAATACTACAGGAGAGGGAAGGGGCACCAGTCGTAGAAAATACCGAACCCATCGACGTAGGAACCGAACTAGAACCCCGAGAACATAGGATAAGGACGACTTTAAACCCGACCGAAAGGGCCAATTCCGTCCACCTCCTACACGAGTTCAAAAACGTTTTCGCTTGGTCTTACAAGGACATGCCAAGGATCGACAGAAATATTGCAGAACACCGAATTCCAATCAAACCAGGTTTCAAACTTGTAAAGTAGAAGCTTCGTCGGATGAGGATTGAATGAGCTCTTAAGATCAAAGAAGAAGTCGATAAGCAATTCAAAGCCAGGTTCATCAAATTTTCCAAGTACTCTGACTGGGTGGCTAACGTAGTCTCTGTACCAAAAAAGGATGGGCGAATCCGGGTTTGTGTTGATTTTAGAGACTTGAATAAAGCAAGTCCCACGGACGATTTCCCTTTACCACATATCGTTATATTGGTATATAATACAGCAGATCATGCATTGTTATCCTTCATGGATGGGTATGCCGGGTCTAGAGTCTATTGATCGAATACGAAAGAGGGGGGGTGAATTGAGTATTAAAAACTAGCCCCACTTTTTCTTTTTTTATATGATATGTAATTAATTATTTGATCTTATAGATTAAAATCAACTAATTAATTAATCAAAGTAAGAACAAGTAACGAAATAACGAAAAGTAAAGAGAGTAAAGAGAGGCACACGTGATTTTTGAAGTGGTTCAGTTTCACAAGTTAAAACCTACGTCCACTATTCTCGATTAATAATCTTTAGTACCTTTCTACAGATTACAAAAATTATCAAGCCACTCGTGTAACACCCGGAAATGTACCCTATTTTTCTAGTAGAAATATTTTAGGAAATCTTTTCAGCAAATTTAAGTTTTAATTTAGAATTTAAAGTTTCGAGTCGAATTTAGAATTTCCGAGTTCGTATTTGGAATTTCCGCGAGATTCCATGAGAATCCCGTCTTAAGGCGAGTTTGACTTTTCTTGACTTTTAAGTCGTCTTTGACTTTCCTTGACTTTTAAGTCGTCTTTGACTTTTCTTGACTTTTGAGCCGCCTTTGACTTTCGTTGACTTTTCCGACCCACCCTTTACTTATACTCCCTCAAACCCTAAACCTAATTCATTTCCTCACAATTCATTTCCTTCTTCTTCCTCACCTTAAACACCAAAAACCTTGCCTCCATTTTGATCCGGCTTAGATTCGTCGCTACTTTTTCGTTATTCGCTCAAATTCGCGTAAGTTCGTCTTATTCTTCCCCTCTTAGATTCCTCTATCCGTATTGGTAAAAAAATTACCGTCTTTCTCGCTTTTTAAATTATCCGTCTTTCTCAAGGTGAATGATATTCATCTTTTATTATCTAATACTATGTAGGTGGAGACTAGGAAGGTTTAGAAACCGTTTAAAGACGCGAAAAGGTAACGGTGAAGGGTTACTCGATATCATTTACGTGTTTTATGTATTTTCTAGTCTAGTAATCGTATTTAGATTATGGTTAGTATGCTTAGGACTTGTGTTGTTGTTGATGGATGTTGTTAGTTGTTAATTGATATGAGAATTGATGATTTGTGATGATAAATGAGGATTTTGTTGTTGATAACATGTTGATTTTTGATCGTCCTTGAATCCCGTGAAGGACGCAGGCTGCGTTGGGGGACGCAGGCTGCGTCGTAGGACGCAGGCTGCGTCGTGGTGACGCAGGCTGCGTCACACCTGCCAACAGAAATTTTCCTGCACTGACCCCTTTTCGTAAAATGATCATATCTCCTTCGTTACATGCTTGTTTTGGGCGTGTGACATCTCGTTGGAACTGTAAGAGGATAAGCTATTCCCTCCATTTGGAATTTCTGCATTTGCATTGCTAGAACTCTAGTTATGAACCGTTTGAAGTGGACCCTTGTTTTTCGTTGTTTCTCAACAACGTTGTTTTGGAGAGTGATCTATGTTTTATTTCATTATGCTTCATAAACTTGTTCTAATGCTTATGTATCATGTATTGATTCATTTTTATCATATTTAAGTTTATATAATTCCCTATTCTCATGTTTTGTGACGGTTTTTGGTATGTCCCACTTTGAGTCGGTTTTTACAAATGATACGGTTTGAGCACTATTTTGTCGTGTGCTTTGTACTCTCATTCCCTTGGCTACCTTCCCGTTCGTAAGGCTGGAATGTCGGAACGGAGAGGTATCCTACTGCTTAATTGCATGTGTAGTGGGCATACGACGACGTTGTTGGGAGTTGAACGCTATGCGTTGATCGACCCGGCCGTCAAATGTTGTGTACTTGCGAGGTGGTGTTATTTGCATGTAGCTTACCGCTTGTTATGAGGCTTGAGCTCTTTTCCGCCTCTTTCGTGAATGTCGACCGAATTTGGGGTACTCGGCGTCTATTATTGACCGAGTCTTGGATGCGAAACGTTTATCGCATGTCGAATCGGAAATGTGGATTCGGAATCTGGCATTGTTTCGATAGAGCCTTTAATTTATCGTTCCTCCAGGGAGGAATTAGTCTACATATACGAATGGCTTGAATCGTTGTAGCGTTCAAGGAGGTTTTCCTCCTGTATTCCCATAATCATACTTGGCCATGTACACGTGCACTCCTGCGTTTCATTTCCCGTGAGAGATGTCGTCGTGTCGTCGTCTTTGAATGCGTGATTTCATGATATTATTCATGGTCATTGCATGATTGGGCACCGTCGTCTTTGATTGCGTGATTTCATGATATTATTCATGGTCATTGCATGATTGGGCACCGTCAATGTATTGGTTCGTGAATGGATGATAATATGTTGGATTTATTGTGATCATCGCATGACTTGCATTGGTTTGTTTGTCGAGTCTCAATCTTATCAAACTTATACCGCTAACGGTGAGATGCAAGCCCTAGTGAGCGTATTCGGTTGCCTAAGAGTGTCTTCCCCGAGTCTTTGTATAACATGATGGATTCGGATTTGATTTCCATATGCTCTTATCATTATTTATCGAATTGCCTATTTATCTTTATCGTATCTCACATGTATAATCATATATGCATGCTTTACTTTTGTATTTTCTTCTATGTACGTTTAATTTGATATGGCTGGGAGAACCCGGAGTTAGAACTTACTCCCACTGATTGTGGCGTTCATGTTTTTCATGGATGAACAGGTTGCTTGCATGGTGGCTTTTGCTTGACATTTTGGGTTCGGGTGTGAGCTAGCGGGCGTTGTCCCTGGATTAATTAACCCTCTAGACGATTTTAGCTTGTTTGCTAAACAATTGTTCTTTGTTAACATTTTGAGAGACTCCGTCTCTTTGTTATTTTCCGTACTTAGTTTGTAATGTTTTGACACTCCTCGTATTTTTTACTTGCATGTATAAAAGTTTTTAAAATACCGTATTTCCGCAAATTAATTTCACATGCTTGTATGTTTTATTTTCCGCATTCGCGAGGGTTGTCACAGTTGGTATCAGAGCTTTTTCGCTCCCGACGCACACACGTGAACCCTAAACTTAAATACTTGACCTTGAAATAATAAATGAGAGATGGGTAGACTTAAGGACCTAAGGTGGTAGTCTTTGGTGTACTTGATGTTTGTTAGGTTCTAACTTGTTTGTTAATTGTTTTGAGTGATGTTATGTTTATTTATATCTACCGTCTTAAGGTGGATCATTGTGTTACCTAAAAGAAGTATCCTCTACCGGAGATTTGAAGATTGACAAGCCTAATTGAAGTGTATTTCTTCCTCATCTTTGAATTCTCTCGTCCTTATTATATTATGCTCTCTTCCTTCTATCTAGGTGCTTTTTTCTCTTCCAACTTGTTTGCCTCTTGGAAATTACTCTTGATAGTTCCTCCATCTTACCATTGGTATCCTTACCTTCCTCATGTAACATTTTTATGGATGTCATACCCTTTTGTTTGTGGTATATTGTACTTGATCGTAAGAACTTTGAATTTTGTAGAATATTAGTGTTTGTTAGAAGGAATTTGTGATTTGGGGAAAATGGTGTAGATCTAATTTCACCCTATATTGATGATTGGTTGTAACTCTAAGGAATGGTAGTAAGATAAGTTTGATGATTTTAGTGCTTGGTGTTTGCCACGACTCATGCGTGAATATTTCGTGGTATTTGATGGTGTAAAGTTGAATGAGTTTGTTTTGACTTCTTAACTCATTAGTACTTTAGTCTTTTGGACTTAGAAGTTTAGTATTGTTTTGAAGACCATGCTTATGATACGTCTAATTGGGGTAAATAAGAGGTTTAGAATGATATCTTGAAGTGCGAAATACTTTTGAGGTTAAGTGACGTCTTGTGCTTTCCTATTGTGTGTTTGTGAGTATACGCTTGGTGGAAAAGCTTTTGGCTATAGTTCTTGGATTTAAAGATATGATCTTATCTTATGGCATCGGAGACTCGTTTGAAGTAGTAAGGTTTCGGTAAGTTGAAACATATTACTTGAGGATTATGATGTGAGTTATGATGGAAATACCTTGAGACGTTAATGATGATGTTTGACTTGAGGTTGTACTTTGTTAATAATGAACTCGTGGGCTATATGATGTTGATAATGACGTTTTGTTCGGTGTTCTACCTTGTGGGCCGTAGGAGTTGAAAAGAGATTAGTATGGAGAATTCCTTACTGGTTTTTCGGTTTTTGAAACCTTTGGGAATCCGTGTTATATGAAAGGGTGGATGAATTGGGTTATAATCGATTTGTTAAATCTCAGTGTACCTTACTTTGATGATTGTGGTACGATGGTCCCTTGTAAGAGACCTTTGTTATTGAGATGATTTGCTTTGCTATCGTCTTAAGTTTGAAAGGAGAAATTTTGTGGATTAAACCTTAAACCATTACTCGTGCCATCATTCCTTTTCATTTCCATTCTTGAATGTTTTTGTCAAGATTGATCTTTAGAAATCGCATGCTCGTATCTTCTTTCTTACTCAGATATCTTCATAACTCTTCTATCTGCTTTGTCTCTTCCTCAACCTCGTTTTCCTTTTTCGCCTTCGCCTTTTTCATCTTATCGTAGTCTTTAGCGATGCTTCCTAATGTTCCGTGTATCATGCTCATTTATCCCTGCTCTCTTGAGAGGTAGTTTTCTTATTAGCTATCGTGAGGGTTAGTAGATGTGTTTTGAAGAAGATTCCATTATGGTACCTACCCGTCCTATTGAGCTAGTTTCATGTTTAGATGATTATAAGGAATTGAGGATAAGCTTAGGATGAAACCCTCCTAGTGGTTTTAGACTATGAAAGCTTGCTGTGGCAATATCATTTTTGAGGATCGAAATAAGTATAATGATAGTTTGGTTGTTGCGGTTAAGAATTTTGGTGATTTCTTTAAATGTTACTTGGGAAATTGTGGTCTTTAAATATTGGACCCTAACGGGAATAATTACCTTGTGGAATTTGGATTGGATGACCAAACTTGAGGAATATTGTCATAAGCGAAAACCGTTGTATTGGGAGTTTGAAAGAACTAAATAAATTGATGAACGGTCGCATTGCTCTATGATTGGCAAAAGTTAAGTGAAATGAGATTTTGAGACTAATCTCTTTTGAGGTTTTGTGATTCAACTTTTGAAGATGAGAAGGTTCATTGTAAATAATTTAGGGTAATGAATTTTAGGAATAAAGTGGATCAAAGGATTTCATAGTAAGCCTCTTTTACCTTGTGGTTGTTAACGATCATGTTTCCCTAGATATAAATATTTTGTTGGTGGTTTCTAATAAGAGTTTTTGATGGAGCTAAGAAGATTAGAGTTCGCAATGAATTTTCATTTGGGTGGTTAGTTGTGGAGTCTACCGTGCCGATGGACCTCAGTAGATTCTAATTGGATTTGAATAATTGGGATTTGTTACTCGAAGTTTCATGATTATGAAGTATTTTTGTAGGAATTCGGATGATTGAAAATGATGAGTTGCAAAATGGGTAAATTGTATTCTCTTGAGGATTTGGTTTATCAGTAGAATTAGTACTATCGAGTTCTTGTAGATCTTCGTGCCGACTTCATCGTGATCTTCTTATCCCTAAGAGTTCGATTTGTTTCGTTTTTGCGTGTTTTGTATATATTTTGTTATCGTGATTTGTGAACTTTAAGTTCGAGTCGCTCTATGTATGTGTAATGTTTTGTTATTTGATTTAATCTTTCATAAAACTTTCAAATTTCCATATTATATTTCTAATTTAACGTTTCAAAGAAGTCTAAAGATGGTTTGTGTACCCTCTTTTTGGAGAAATGGATTTCTTTTGCTTTTATATTAGGATTTTGCGTTTGGTTGGATGGTTTGCACTTGTTATTGGAGACGCGTCTGATAACTAGTCCTGCACTTCCTAAACGTTGTTTTGAATTTCGTTTCACTATTTCGACTTGCTT
>JAIUZE010024397.1:0-13363 GCA_022085475.1 Heliosperma pusillum | reverse complement strand
TTGACTTTTCTTGACTTTTAAGTCGTCTTTGACTTTTCTTGACTTGTAAGTCGTCTTTGACTTTTCTTGACTTTTGAGCCGCCTTTGACTTTCGTTGACTTTTCCGACTCACCCTTTACTTATACTCCCTCAAACCCTAAACCTAATTCATTTCCTCACAATTCATTTCCTTCTTCTTCCTCACCTTAAACACCAAAAACCTTGCCTCCGTTTTGATCCGTCTTAGATTCGTCGCTACTTCTTCGTTATTCGCTCAAATTCGCGTAAGTTCGTCTTATTCTTCCCCTCTTAGATTCCTCTATCCGTATTGGTAATAAAATTACCGTCTTTCTCGCTTATTAAATTATCCGTCTTTCTCAAGGTGAATGATATTCATCTTTTATTATCTAATTATATGTAGGTGGAGACTAGGAAGGTTTAGAAACCGTTTAAAGACGCGAAAAGGTAATGGTGAAGGGTTACTCGATATCATTTACGTGTTTTATGTGTTTTCTAGGCTAGTAATCGTATTTAGATTATGGTTAGTATGCTTAGGACTTGTGTTGTTGTTGTTGGTTGTTATTAGTGGTTAATTGATATGAGAAATGATGATTTGTGATGATAAATGAGGAGTTTGTTGTTGATAACATGTTGGAAATTGATCGTCCTTGAATCCCGTGAAGGACGCAGGCTGCGTTGGGGGACGCAGGCTGCGTCGTAGGACGCAGGCTGCGTCGTGGTGACGCAGGCTGCGTCATTCTCTGCCGACTGAAATTTTCCTGCACTGACCCCTTTTCGTAAAATGATCATATCTCCTTCGTTACTTGCTTGTTTTGGGCGTGTGACATCTCGTTGGAACTGTAAGAGGTTAAGCTATCATCTCCATTTTGAATTTCTGCATTTTCATGTCTAGAACTCTAGTTATGACCGTTTGAAGTGGACCCTGTTTTCGTTGGTTTCCAAACACGTTGTTTTGGAGAGATGGTGATTCTATGTTTTATTCATTATGCTTCACAAACTTGGTTCTAATGCTTATGTACATGTATTGGGCTCATGTTTATTCATATTTGAACTTATATCGGATTCCCTATTCTCATTGTTTTGTGACGGTTTTTGGGTATGTTCACCTTTGAGTCGGTTTTTACAAATGATAAGGTTTTTGAGCACTTATTTTGTCTTGTGCTTTGTACTCTCATTCCCTTGGCTACCTCCAAGTTAGTAAGGCTTGGAATGTCGGAAACGGGGGAGGTATACTACTGCTTAATGGCACTTTGTTAGTGGGCAGACGACGGACGTGTTGGGAGGCGAAAACGCTATGCGTTGATCGACCCGGCCGTCAAATGTTGTGTACTTGCGAGGTGGTGGTATTTGCATGTAGCGTACCGCTTGTTATGAGGCTTGTGCTCTTTTCCGCCTCTTTCGTGAATTGATCTACCGAATTTGGGGTACTCGGCGTCTATTGATTGACCGAGTCTTGGATGCGAAACGCTTTATCGCATGTCGAATCGGAAAATGTGATTCCGAGAATCTGGCCAGGTTTAGATTATGAGCCGTTTTATTATCGTTACTACCAGGAGGAAATTAGTCTAAATATACGAAATGGATTGAATCGTGTATGCGTTCAGGGAAGGTTTTTACTCCGGGGGTGCCCATAATAATACTGTCAGGTACACGATGCTAGTGCGTTTCATTTACAGTGAGAGATGTCGTCGTGTCGTCGTCTTTGAATGCGTGATTTCATGATATTATTCATGGTCATTGCATGATTGGGCACCGTCGTCTTTGAATGCGTGATTTCATGATATTATTCATGGTCATTGCATGATTAGGCACCGTCAATGTATTGGTTCGTGAATGGATGATAATATGTTGGATTCTTTGTGATCATCGCATGACTTGTCATGGTTTGTTTGTCGAGTCTCAATCTTATCAAACTTATACCGCTAACGGTGAGATGCAAGCCCTAGTGAGCGTATTCGGTTGCCTAAGAGTGTCTTCCCCGAGTCTTTGTATAACATGATGGATTCGGATTTGATTTCCATATGCTCTTATCATTATTTATTGAATTGCCTATTTATCCTTATCGTATCTCACATGTATAATCATATATGTAGCTTTACTTTTGTATTTCCTTCGATGTACGTTTAATGTGATATGGCTGGGAGAACCCGGAGTTACTCCCCACTGATTGTGGCGTTCATGTTTTTCATGGATGAACAGGTTGCTTGCATGGTTGGCTTTTGCTTGACATTTTGGGTTCGGGTGTGAGCTAGCGGGCGTTGTCCCTGGATTAAAACACCTCTAGACGATTTTAGCTTGTTTGCTAAACACTTGTTCTTTGTTAACAATTTGAGAGACTCCGTCTCTTTGTTGTATTCCGTACTTAGTTTGTAATGTTTTGACACTCCTCGTATTTTCTACTTTGCATGTATAAAAGTTTTTAAAATACCGTATTTCCGCAAATTATTTCACATGCTTGTATGTTTTATATTTCCGCATTCGCGAGGGTTGTCACAACTCGTATAATCAACTATGATTATAACTCAAGGTAAGTATCGCTAAATACTCTATACTATCTTACGTTAATAACAAAGTACAATATAACTCACAAAAATTCTCGTTAAAGAATTGTAAGTGTTGGAGCTAGTGTCCTCCACAGTTAGTGTGATAACGTGTATAAATCTCTTACAGGTTCACAGGGTATACTTAGTATTCTTATCAGTTGATTAACGTTTATCGATAACGGTTGGCTTGCTAGAAGTTTGACGTTATTGTCATTTTAATGGCGGTGATCAACTGGTCCCTAAAAGTCACACCTAAAGGATATGTTTGAGAGATATGATTATATGAAAAATATAATCATATTGATGCCTTATATGACTAAAAGGTTAGTCGATGTATATGACTAAAAGGTTAGTCAATGTAATGATGATACGATTATTTAATACGATTAAATAATACTAGCTGAGACGAATTAAATGTTAATTCGTAATTGAATATAAACTGTTATATATAATTAATGTATATAATGTAATTATTTAATACGATTAAGTAATGTAAGCTTAAACAAATTAAATCTTAATTCATAATTAAATATAAACTGTTATATTTAATTAGCAAATTATAAATATACGATATTTATAGTTGACGTATATATTATACGATATTGTCATAATAAATGATGTCAGTCCGTTATTAATAAATCAACTACAAGATGTTGTATGGACTTATTAATATGTGACAACATAAATAACAATAATAATACATACACATATTATACATTAAAAGAAAAATAAAATAGAGGGAAGAGTCCTACCTTGACTCTATTTACCAAAAACAAGTAGAAGAAAAAGAGGGAGACTCCTCCCTCTACTACACTACTTGGCCGGTTAGGGAGAGGAGAAGAGTTGTATATAAACTCTTCTTCTCTACATGATCATCATATATAATTTTTACACAACAAAATTATCAGTAATTTTTGGGTGTTCATTCTAGCACAAGAAAAGACCTTTCTCAGAACATCTTGGGTGCAACGATTAGGAGAATATCGATCTCGATATTTGTTCTTAGGCCATATTGCTAGGACCAAAGGTTGAATCTAATCTTTATGCTTTTCGTTTATGACTCGTATTTCATATATTATAATTTCGTTATAATCCTTAAATTTCATGTTGAAATATACCGATATTTCCCACTAGTGGTATCAGAGCCAAGGCTACGAAATTATTTTATATGATTTTTCATGAATGATGAAAACTTTTTTGATTCGGTCCAAATTATTTTTTTTGGCCAAACTTTTTTTTAGGGCCGTGTATTTTTTTTTTTTATTCTTGTTATCATTTGATTTATTGATATTGTTGTTTTAATATGTTAAGATGACAATGTGATAAATTTGTAGATGTTTTAATTTAATAAGGATTATATTAAAACGTAAATGGAAATTGTTTTTGAATGTTTATGAACATTTGTTTTGCTATATATTTTCGGTTTAACATGATGTTAAATTGTAGTTTTGCATCATGATTCATTAATTTTAATGATGTTGAAATCAATTATGATTAGTCAAATATTAATATAACCGATTTAATCATGATTTAGATATTCATTTTAATTTGTTAAAATTGAATCATCTAGTTTGAATCAATGTTTAATAATGATTGAATGTTGATAAATTGTACCGATCTTGTTATATAAGCAACATCAATGTTAATTTGTAAAATAAAAAAAATAAAAAAACCGTGGCTGCTGTTTTAAAAAAAAAAAAATTTATTCGGTTTTTCCTGTTTTTTTAATTGGCCGTATGTTTTTATTTTATGCATTATATTGATAATGTATAATTGTTGTTGTGAAAAGGTTCACAACTTTTGGATACCCAATTATTTTAAAATTGTTTAAAATAATGTTGGATTAATTCATATTATAAGATAATATGAATTAAAATTGGATTATGTTTGACTGGAATTATTGTGAGTAATTAAGGAATTGTCACATAATTTTGATCATTTTAAATTAGGTGGTTTGGATAAATTACTCTACATAATTAAGGAATTATGTCTTGAATGATTAATTTATTATTGATGCATTTTATTTTGTTGAATGGTTTATTTACATATTCTTGCAATTGGTTTTAATTTGTAATACCTAGTGTGGCCTTAGTTGATTATGTTTTCGTAATGATGGAAACATGATCTTGATGTAATTTTGATATCTCGAATCTCCTTTTGTTTTCTTTGAAATTATGTTTTTCAATTAGAATGTAAATAGGTTTATATTTTGTAATTTATTAAATGTAATTTGAGAAGACTAAAGATGGAGATCAGATTGCTCACTCCCGCTACATGGACCAAGATGGAACATCAAGACAAGTTTTTCGGGTCCAAACATGGATGGATTCCAAAGTTGTATTTTGTTCATTTTAGTAGATAGGCCACACTAGGACTTTGTAATTTTACGTATTTTTCGTTCTTGTTTCATTTCTTCACATGATAGTTAGTGCATCATATTCCGCTTAAACCAAACCACCTACTACTAAAAATGCATGAAAATTGACTCATATAGTTTGGATGTTAGTTATCATGGACATAAAGATGTCACACGAATTTTAAGCCATCATCTTAGGTTATTCATTCTCGCATGCTAGATATTCGTTCACTTAAAATGAATTAAAATAAAGTTGATGGGATCTTCCTCTAAAACCTAAAATTGAGACTAGTCTTTATAGGCCAAACTACTATGAATCCCTTCTTCGTCGGTAGGCATATAGGACCTTACTCTCCATATGACCCCTTCTACGTTGGTTAAGTTGTGTTGACTTATTTTACCTCAACATTATAATCCGAAGAGTTTCTCGTGATTATGATGGACTATAGATAAAATTTTATCGACCAAGAATTCTAAAGGTCGAATTAGCCAAGAGGTTGGCTTATAAATTTACAGATAATTGAGTCTTGGGATCATTTATATAATTCTTGAGGGAGGTCAATTGTATAAATGCTTGAGTCTTCGCATTAAACAAGTTTTGCACTAGACTTAATTCATATCGATGAGTATGCTTATTATGTTTTTCTTCTTTTTCGCAGTGTAGAATTCGTTTTATATTAATAATACTGCTTATAACAAATGGCTGGCCATAATGATGTCCCTATGCCAAGTGCCACACTCGCACGCGAGTTCTGGCTTAAAACTTTCATGGACCACATGAATCAGTCCACGCGACTGAAGAATGACGGGTCAAACTTTGCGGACTGGGAGGCGGCATTACGGAATGCTGCCATTGCTGACGGCAAGCTCAAGTACTTGACTGAGCCAATACCGCCAAACCCAGGCCCCAATGCGAGAGCTAACGAGTCACTTGCTTATAGTGACTTCGTTATGGAAGCGGGTGCGATAAAGAACGTACTCATCTTTGCAATGGAAACCAATTTGCAAAGACGCTTCATTGCCCAAGGTGCAAATAAGATTTTCACCACGCTCACTAAAGAATTCTCAAAAGCACTGAGAATCGTTACGTTATGAGCATACCTGTCGCTTTTTTAAGGCGAAACTCCAGAAGGGCCAACCGGTTAGCCCACACATTCTTGATATGATTGAGAATGTCGAGAAACTTGAGGCATTTGATTGCAAAATCAGTGAGAGCATAGTCATTGACCGTGTGCTTCATTCACTTCATGATGGTTTTGCCCTTTTCAGGGCAAATTACTACATGAATGACATGAAGAACAATCTTCATGAGCTACACTCACTTCTCGTAGAGACCGAGAAGGATATGAAATTGAGTGGGAGCATGAAGCAAGATGTTTTCATGATTTCCAACAAGAACAAAGGTAAGGGCAAGGCTCATGGCGACCTAAATGTAGGGAAGCCAAAGTTTAAGAAGTCAGGAAAGGGTAAGAGTGGGCGTGGTGAGACTAGTAGCTCACAAGGCAACGCAAAGAGCAAGGACAGTGACATTGAGTGCCGCCATTGCCACAAGATTGGGCATTGGAAGAGGAACTGTCCCGTGTACCGTGAGGACATAATAGCAGGCCGCGTCACTCTTGTTGGTATGTCATCTTATATTCATATGATTGAGATTAACCATAAAAGTTTCGGAACTTGAGTACTTGATACTGGTTGTGGTTCTCATCTGTGTAATCATTTGCAGGGCCTAAAAAACATCACACCTCTCGCAAAGGGTGATGTCGACCTGCGAGTCGGGAATGGAGCAAAAGTTGTTGCAGTCTCAATGGGAAAATACGTAATCCAACTCCCGAGTGGATTTGAGTTGTATTTATATAACTGTTACTATGTACCCAGTTTATCTAAGAACATTATATCTGTTTCCGTACTTGATAAGGACGGTTTTTCATTTTCAATAAAAGACAATAGCTGTATTTTCTCTTTTGAATGAAATGGTTTATGACAAAGCAGTTTCCATGAATGGCATTTATATCTTAGATCAAACAACAGACATATTACATATGAATAATAAGAAAGTAAAGGTTGGTGACAAAGATCAAACTAATCTATGGCATTGTCGTATGGGACACATAAATGAAAAACGTGTAAAGAAGCTCATTGAGAATGGGACTATCTCCCCATTTGATTACGAATCATTTGGCACGTGTGAATCATGTCTTATCGGCAAAATGACTCGAATTTCCTTCAAAGGTGTTGGAATGCGTGCTAATGACCTATTAGGACTCATACATACTGATGTATGTGGACCTATGTCAATCAACGCAAGAGACGGCTATAGATATTTTATCACTTTCACGGATGATTTGAGTAGATACAGATATGTCTACTTAATGAAGCATAAAAGTGAGTCCTTTGAAAAGTTCAAGGAATTCCAGAATAAGGTTGAGAACCAACTGGGAAGAAAGATTAAAATACTTCGATCAGATCGTGGTGGCGAATATCTTTCAAATGATTTTGATCAACACCTTAAAGACTTTGGCATAGTATTACAGTTAACTCCACCTGGAACACCTCAGCTAAATGGTGTGTCCGAACGGAGAAATCGAACATTACTTGATATGGTTCGATCCATGATGAGTCACACGGTAGTACCTGATTAACTATGGGGTTTTGCTCTTTTTTCAGCTGCTCTTATACTTAACCGAAGTCCGTCTAAAGTTGTAGACAAGACTCCATATGAGATATGGAAGGGAACGGTCCCTAACTTTTCCTTTATTCGAGTTTGGGGTTGCGAGGCTTATGTCAAGTGGAGACACGAGGATAAGCTCGGCCCGCGATCGGTCAAGACATACTTTATTGGTTATCCAAAAGGAATGTTTGGTCATTACTTCTATTCGCCTACCGAACATCGAGTTTTTGTTGCGGCTAGTGCGAAGTTCTTAGAGAAAGAGTTTCTCGAGAACAAGTCAAGTAATAGAACCTTCGATCTGTACCAAAAACAGAGTACAAAAATTGTCCATGGTGACGGAAACTGCACGACCATTCACCACGGCATGCAAAACTCCAGATTTCAAAGAAACAGAAGCATAAAACTGAATTACCTCGATTGGATAAATCAGACCTGAAAACCGAGACAAGTTCTCCCATTCTTGAAAATTCAAGAAATCATTAAAGAATCCCAAAGCTTCTTATTTTTCACACCATGCTTTTGGAAAACTACGACCTCCATGCATGCCGTATTTAGGAACCCGGTTAACTAACTTTCGTTCATCCTTTGTTAAACGAAGCTTGTCAAGTCCGGATGTCGTTTCTTGAGGTGAGAAATCCCGAAACAGAGTCTTAGTGGTAGCCTCGATTTCCGTGATGTCGTGGTCCTTGGTAGCTTCATCTTGTACCCTATTTTTTCCCTTATTTAATCTACGCCTTTTAGTACCCTCAAGAACCGAACCCAACTCGGTTTGTGTCAAGTTGGGTCATTTTTGTTTTGGATTAGGAGAGAGATTAATGGGCATACAAGGTTTAGGAATTTTGGAGTTTGGGGTGTTCGCATTTTTGGACCTTGTGGAAGCCATTGTTGTGAGCTTGAAGTTGTTGTTTGGTTAATTTTTTTTTTTGTTGTTGTTGTGCTGTGTAGAGGGAGAGAAGGAGGAAGATGGTGATGTGTATTGATAGTGATAGGGATAGGTAATTATGAAGGGAGTCTTGGGTTTTGTACTTTTGTACTTAGGCACATGTAGGTGCCGGCTATGTAGCCACTTTCCCCCCCCCCCCCCCCCCCCCCCCCCCCCTTTTTTTTGAGTTTGGTTAGGATTATAAAAGGAATCTAGGGTAAATATAGGTTATATGGTAAGGATATGATTAGGTAAATAAAAAGATATGGTAAGATATTGTTGTTGTGGAGTTTCGGTCAACATGGGTTTTATGGGTAGAATTTTGGTTTAATTTGGAAAGTGAATAAGATAGAGTTTTGGCAAATATGTGGTCCATAATTCAATATCCATAAAATACTTAATATGGAAGATATTCACGTAAAATATATAATATTAAACACAAGTATACTAGCAATGGAATACACGGACACAGTCATATAATCTCGTCTTATTCTAACCAGTCACGCAGGTTCAAAAAATAATTATGATGAATTTAATTGATACCGATTAAACCAATTTCCAAGCGCAAAATCTCAAAACGCCTTCTCGCTAACGCCTTTGTTAAAATGTCAGCCCATTGATTTTCAGTACTACTAAATTCGAGTTTAATGTTGCCCTTTTCTACATGGTCACTTAAAAAATGATGTCTAATATCTATATGCTTAGTACGAGAATGCTGAGCTGGATTTTTAGAAATAATGATAACACTCATATTATCACAAAATACAGGCATAGAACCCACATTAACACCATAATCACATAGTTGTTGCTTTAACCAAAGTAGTTGAGAACATACCAGTCCTGCAGCGATATATTCTGCTTCAACAGTAGATAAAGCAACCAAATTTTGCTTCTTTGAGCCCCAAGTAATAATGAATGGTCCAACAAACGTAGCGAATCCAGAGGTACTTTTTCTATCTAAAGAACATCCTGTATAATCTGCATCTGAATATTCTACTAGATCGAAATTACACTCAAGTGGATACCACAAATATAAATTAGATGTATCAATTAAATATCTCAAGATACGTTTAACTGCAATCATATGTGACTCTTTAGGACAAGATTGAAATCTAGCACAGACATATACGCTAAACATAATGTCAGGTCTACTTGCAGTTAAATATAATAAGAAACCAATCATACCTCGATATGTAGTTTCATCGACACACTTACCATTTTCGTCTAAGGTCAACTTTTTATAAGTTACCATAGGTGTGTCCATTGGATTAGCGTTCTCCATACCAAGTTTTATGATTAGCTCCTTGACATATTTTTGTTGGTGAATCTTTATTCCTTCCTTAGTTTGTTCAATTTGCAATCCTAGGAAGAATTTGAATTCTCCCATCATGCTCATTTTTTGAATTCTCCCATCATGCTCATTTCAAATTTTGAGGTCATTAGATCTGAGAAATACTTGCACAATTTATTGTGAGTAGAACCAAAAATAATATCGTCTACATAAATTTGAGCAACAAGTAAATCAGAACCCTCGGATTTTAGAAATAGGGTTTTGTCGACAGATCCTCTTTTAAAATTGTTTTGCAATAAAAATAATGATAGTCTGTCGTACCAAGCCCTAGGCGCTTGTTTCAAACCATATAAAGCTTTATCGAGTTTAAAAACATGGTTTTAAAATTTGCTATTCAAAAATCCGGGAAGTTGTTCAACAAAAACATCTTCTTCCAAATATCCGTTAAGAAAAGCAGTCTTAACGTCCATTTGGTACAGTTTCATTCCTTTATGAGCTGCAAAGGCGATAAGCAAGCGAATAGCTTCAAGTCTTGCTACAGGTGCAAAGGTCTTGTCATAATCAATCCCTTCTTGTTGATTATAACCTTGAACGACCAATCGAGCCTTATTACGAACTATAACTCCTCAGTCATCCAATTTATTTCTGAATACCCATCGAGTACCAATCACAGTTCGATTTGAAGGTCGTGGCACAAGGTGCCCGACTTTATTACGTTCAAACTGTTGAAGCTTCTCTTGCATTGCTACAATCCAGTCGGATTCTGCAAGTGCTTCTTTGATGTTGGTAGGCTCTATGGTAGACAGAAAAGAATAGAATGAGCAAAAGTTATTTAATGTTTGCCTAGTTTGAACTCCCTTATTCAAACTTCCTAGGATACTATCCATAGAATGAGAACCCTTATATTTCCATTTCTTAGAGTTCCTAGGCTCATCATCATCTGATGAACTCTCACGTTCCTCAAATGATTCAGAGTCAAGATTGGTTCCCCCTGAGTTGGACTCCGGGGTTATAGCTAAAGTTGGTACAACTTCAGTTACATTATCTTAATCTGGGTCCAAAGTTATAACATCATTAGTTATAACTTCGGTTTCCTTTTCTATGTTTTGAGAAGAGACATTTGTATCATCAACAATTCTCTCAGTTCTCTTTTCAAGATCATTTGCGGATTTATCAAGTTGATCATTGATTCCTTCAATAAATTCTTCATTGATTTCTGGTACATCATCCCTTGAAAGGGGAACGTCGGGATCATTCATGTCTTCCTCTTCAATCTGTTCAACTTGCTCAGACACATTTTCTTCATCAAATACAACATGAACACTTTCTTCTATGCACAAAGTTCTTTTGTTAATGACTTTAAAAGCTTTACTATGATTAGAATAACCAACAAACACAGCTTTGTCACTTCGAGGATCAAATTTGCTCAAATTACTTTTTCCATTATTATGTACAAAACATTTACTACCGAAGCAACGAAGGTGAGCTATATTGGGTTTTCTCCCTCTTAAAAGTTCATAAAGAGTCTTTTTGAGAATTGGTCTAATCATAGCTCTATTGTACACATAGCATGCAGTACTAGTGGCTTCGGCCCAAAAGTTCTTAGGAAGACCACTACACAAAAGCATAGTGAGGGCCATGTCCTCTAATGTTCGATTCATATATACGTTCCACGACACCGTTTTGTTGTGGGGTTCGTGGTGCAGAAAAGTTATGTCCTACACCATTCTCCCTACAATATTATATAAAAGCTTGATTATCAAATTCGGTGCTATGAACCGTACGAATGGAAACTAACTTTTTATCATACTTGTTTTGGGCAAGCTTCATTAGTACTACAAACTCATCGAAAGTTTCATCTTTAGTAAATAGAAAGATAGGCCATACATACCTTGAGTAGTAATCGACTAGGACGAATACGTACCTTGATCCACCGCGGCTTCTGACTTTCATAGGTCCACACAAATCCATGTGTACCAACTGTAACACCCGCAAATGTACCCTATTTTTCTAGTAAAAATATTTTACGGATACTTTTCAGCGAAATTTAATTTTAATTTAGAATTTAATTTTTCCGAGTCGAATTTAGAATTTCCGAGTTCGTATTTGGGATTTCCGCGAGATTTCAAGTGAAACCCGTCTTAAGCCGTCTTTGACTTTTGTTGAGTTTTTCCACTCACCTTACATATACTCCCCTCTAACCCTAATTTTCTCACAACTCAACTTTTCTTACTTCATCACTAAGAAAACCCCATAAAACCTTGCCTCCATTTTTGATCCGTCTTAGATTCGTCGCTACTTCTTCGTTACTCGCTCAAATTCGCGTAAGTTCATCTTATTCTTCCCCTCTCATCTTCCTCTATCCGTATTGGTAATAAAATTACCATCTTTCTCGCTTTTTAAATTATCCGTCTTTCTCAAGGTGAATGATATTCATCTTTTATTATCTAATTGTATGTAAGTGGAGACTAGGAAGGTTTAGAAATCGATTAAAGACGCGAAAAGGTAACGGTGAAGGGTTACTCGATATCATTTACTTGTTTTATGTGTTTTCTAGGCTAGTAATCGTATTTAGATTATGGTTAGTATGCTTAGGACTTGTGTTGTTGTTGTTGGTTGTTGTTAGTGGTTAATTGATATGTGAATTGATGGTTTGTTATGATAAATGAGGATTTTTGGTTGTTGATAGCATGTTGGTTTTGATCGTTCCTGAATCCCGTGTGAGACGCAGGCTGCATCGTAGGACGCAGGCTGCGTCGTGGTGACGCAGGCTGCGTTAGGCGCGGCAGACTGCAGTTTTCCTGCACTGACCCCTTTTCGTAAAATGAACATATCTCCTTCGTTACTTGCTTGTTTTGAGCTTGTGACATCCCGTTGGAACCGTAAGAGGATAAGCTAACACCTCCATTTAAAATTTCTGCATTTTCATGTCTATAATTCTAGTTATGACCGTTTGAAGTGGACCCTTGTTTTCGTTGGGTTCCAAACAACGTTGTTTTGGAGAGGTGATCTATGTTTTTATTCATTATGCTTCATAACTCGCTCTAATGCTTATGTATCATGTATTGATTCATTTTTATCATAGTTAAGTTTATATAATTCCCTATTCTCATGTTTTGTGACGGTTTTTGGTATGTCCCACTTTGAGTCGGTTTTTACAAATGTTACGGTTTGAGCACTATTTTGGTATGTGCTTTGTAATCTCATTCCCTTGGCTACCTCAACGTTCGTAAGGCTGGAATGTCGGAACGGGGATGTATCCTATGCTTAATGCAGTGTTAGTGGGCATACGACGGACGTTGTTGGGAGTTGAACGCTATGCGTTGATCGACCCGGCCGTCAAATGTTGTTTACTTGCGAGGTGGTGTTATTTGCATGTAGCGTACCGCTTGTTATGAGGCTTGTGCTCTTTTCCGCCTCTTTCGTGAATTGTTCTACCGATTTTGGGGTACTCGGCGTCTATGATTGACCGAATCTTGGATGTGGAACGTCTTACCACATGTCGAATCGGAACACGTCTTATTCCGAGAGTCTGGCCATGTTTAGACTAGCACCGTATTATTATCGTCGTCCTACCGGGAGG
>JAIUZE010024396.1:0-35641 GCA_022085475.1 Heliosperma pusillum | reverse complement strand
CCCTCACCTCTTTCTTGTGAGCATTGGTGACATTTTGCAAAGTCAAGTTGTTTTGGATTTCCATGTTTTTGACTAATTGCAAAACTTCCCTTATTGAAGGATCATTCTCTTGGTGGGGTTGATTTGTCAAAGGAAGGGCAAAAGCATAGTCATTCCGACTACTTGAACCTTGGTTGTTGCTTCTTTGGTTGTTAAAGTTTCCTTGTTGATTGTTATTGAAATTTCCTTGTTGCCCCCTTGAACCTTGATTGTTGAAATTTGACCCTTGGTTGTTGTTGAAATTTGGCCCTTGGCCTTGGAAAGATTGATCGGGAACCCCTTGACTTGCTTGATTGTTTTGATTGCATTGGTAAAAATTACCTTGGCCTTGATTGTTGAAGTTTTGGTTCCCTTGATTTTGATTCCAATTTCCTTGACCTTGATTCCAATTACCTTGGTTTTGGAAGTTACCTTGGTTATTGTAACCTTGATCATTGAATTGTTGATTTTGGAATTGGTTTGATCCTTTACCTTGTTGAGAGTTGTTGAATTGATTGTTATAGTTTCCTCTTGAAAATTGACCTCCCCCTCTAGGTTGGGAAAAACCCGGAGGGTTGGAAGGTTGAGCTTGTGTGTGTTGAGGGTTTAACACATTTTGGCTTTTGTAACTCATGTTTGGGTGGAATTTCGAATTTGGATGATAGAAATTGGAATTTGGGTTGTAAGCTCCTTGACTTTGGAATTGAGGCCTTGAGGGCCGTGGGTTGTTGTTGATACCTTGGAAAGCATTCACATGTTGATAATCATTTGCACCTTCATTGTTATAAGAGACATTGTTCCCACAAACTTCAAAGGTGTGTCCATATCCATTGCAAATTTCACAAGTGGGGGTTTGATAAGCTTCCACCATGGGAGGTGCATAAGACCCACTAGCTTCATTCACATGATGACCTTGACTTTGATTTTGAGCGTTTTGAAGCTCGGCAAAACCCTTAGTGAAAGTTTGTGTGAGCAAATCAATCTTGGCATTGGTATCCGCATTTGAGAAGTTCTCACTTGGGTACTTAGAACTCCTTCTCAAGCTATTTCCTCTAGAACTAGTACCATAGCTAGATTCCGACTCAACCATCTTCTTAATCAATGCCGCCCCTTGTTGGTCATTCAAATGATCAAAACTCCCCCCCGCGGAAGCATTCACCATAGCCTTGGTTTGAGGGAGGAGAGTTTGATAGAATGTTTGAGTGACATACCAATCCGCAATTCCATGATGAGGGCAACGGGCAAGTAAGTCAATGAATCGATCCCATGCCTCTCCTAAGGATTCTCCATCCTCTTGTTGAAAGGTTGTTATCTCATTCCTTAGCATCGCCGTTTTGGAAGCGGGGTATTACTTGCTTAGGAACTCCTTAGCCAAATCATCCCAAGTAGTGAAAGTGTTTGGAGGATGGTTATTCAACCACCTCTCCGCCCGGTCTTTGAGGGAAAATGGGAACAACATGAGGCAAAGAGTTTCCTCGGGCACACCATTCCTCTTCATGATTCCTACCCTACTTTTGAATTTTCTCAATTGGGCATGAGCATCCTCATCGGGGAGGCCTCCAAAGCTATCCCGCTCAATAGAACTCATTTGAGCCGGGTGAATCTCAAAATTATTTGGGGCCAAGACACCGAAATTGATTGGAGATTGGGTATCATCGTGGTTGGGACGGTTACGATCACGTAAAGTCGTCATTTGTGGTTGATTTTGTTGTTGAGGTATTGTAGGTGGTGAATTTGGTGGTGTATTTTGTTGTGTATTGTAGAAGGGGTTTTCAAATATAGGTTCAATGGTGTTGTTTTGTGGGTAATCGATTGTTGGAGTGGATGTAGAAGCAATTGAAGTATTGGCTTGTTGATGGCTAACTCTTCTTGAATTCCTAACCCGAGCACGTGTATTGGCACGGAGAGTCCTAAACAACCTTTCGGGTTCCGGATGGCTCAAGAACAAACCTTCACCTCTAGGCATGCACTCAAAGCAACTCAAAAACAAGTTAGACGCCTAGTGTGTTTTTGGGCACACTAGGGAAAGACAATAATGCAAGGCACTCTACAAATAATCTAACAACTAAAAACCAACAAAAACAACAAGTAACTTGGCTAAATCTAAGGCACAAAACAAACTACGAGTTTCCTTACGCCATCCCCGGCAACGGCGCCATTTGATGAGCGGTTCGTCGTCAAAACAAACATCAAAATTAACCCAATAAAAGTAGTATAAAGGGGTCGAATCCACGAGGATGGTGGGGTCAACTACTAGTTCGATTGAATCCTATTCTAGCCTAAAATATGACGGATTGGAAAGTTAACTAAAAAACTAGGAAAAACAAGCAATTGCTAAGTAATAAAGATGAAAACAATTAAGGGAAAGACTAGGGTAAAGGGTTCACCTTAGGGGGATTTAATGGGTTAGTCGGGTAACTAGCGAAAGGGGTAAATAATTCGAGTAAAATCGATTGCTAATGTCTCAACAATCGATAATCATCAACAAAGCCATCGCATTTGTCTCAAATCACCCATATAAACACTTAGTCTAATCGTCTCTACCACCGTCGCTTAAGAGAAAATCAAACCATGCTTGATAAAATGGCAACTTTCGTTCACACGTTTCATCAAACACTTAGTGCGCATATGGGTAATACCCAAATAATTACCACGAATCTACTAATTACCCAACTAATTAACCCACATAATCCTCCCTTAGGCTCCCCCTAAACCCTAGAAGGGAATCTACTCACTCATTCTAAGGGAGATCAAACAAGTAGAGGGAAGGAATAGTAAAATGAACATAATGCTAAAGAGATGAATAACTATAACAATCAAATGATAAACAATAAACTAGAAATGGAAATAAATAACATAAATAACAAAAAGATGAGAAATTTATACCAAACAAAACTTAGATTGATGAATAGGGGGAATGTCTTCACCCAAGTCTTCAATACAAACCCCAAAACTGAAATGAAAGACTAGATCTAACAACTTGAAATGAGAAACTAAGCTTGATTAGGGAGTGATTAGAAGAGTAATTAGGACTAATTTAGGTTACAAATTATCTAGGGTTTTGTGCTAAAAGGAATGTAAAAACTGCTTACAAAACATTAGGGGAAGGGTATATATAGGTCTCTCCAAAATTAAGAAAGAAATTAGAAGAGAAGGCGGATTTTGCGATGTTGCGTTCCTGGCCGGTCGACCGGCCGCCGGGCCTCTGACCGGCCTGGGGCACATCGGTGACTTCAGCCTCTTCGTCTTCAAAATCCTTCAAAATCTTCTAAGTATGGGAAAATGGGGGTCTGGGCCGGTCGACCGGCCGCCGGTCCCCCACCGGCCTGGAGCACTTTTTCATGGTTATGATCATTCTGATGTAGTGCAGGCCGGGTAGGCGACCAGCCGCCGGTCGACCGGCCTGCACTACCTGACTAATTCCTCCACTCTTTCTTTCTTCATTCTAAGTGGAGTAGTGGTCTGGGCCGGTGGGCCGGCCGCCGGTCTGGGGCCCGGCCTGGGCCACCTGATGACTCAATTCTTCACTTCTTCATCTCATCTTCGAATCCCGACTCATGCAAGACCCTATTGCTCCGATTTCTTCATTTCTGCCTTAATTCCTACAAATTAAGACCGATATTCATAGCACGGGAAAACGGGAAGCAGAATGCAATCAAGGGCACGCAAATCCGTGTAAACGGACCAAAATGGGGACGAAAATGAGGGGAAAACGTGACTAATTAAATGCTTATCAGTATGTTAGTCATCACCATGATTAAAGTATAGGATAATAGAGGTAATATATTTTAAGAGTAGAGAGAAGATAGTGAGTTGTGTGGAAATAATTTGTTGGGTAAAGGGTTTATATAGAGGAAATGCTAGGGTTTTCATGTTGTGGCCATTACATAATTTAAAACATAAACTAATAATAATAAAAATAAAAGTACCATTACATAATTCAAACATAAAATAATCTAAAATAATCCGTAGAAACACAATACAACAAATAAAACATAACTAAATAATCAAACGTCGTCATGTCCTACATCATCGTCGTCGTCGTCCTCCGGGTTCCTGAAGTAGTCGGCCATATCTGTAACCAACCGCTGAACACACGATGTCATCGCCTGCTGAGTAGGCTGTCTGTAGATAAGTGAGAACCTCCATGCAAGAGCTCTGCCGAACTCCGGCTCATCCAAAAGAGGCACCGTAGAAAACTTGGTACGACGGCCAGGAGGAAAGAAATACGGGTGGGAGGACTTCGTGGACCATGTCATGTAACGATCGACCGTGTCAAACGGCATCACGACCGGGTGTGAACGATCTCTCAAAACAATCCGAGCCTCTGGGAGCCCCCACTCCGAATCAGGATACTCCCCATAATACAACCTATAACCCGACTTCGGTGAAGGCGGACGATGCTCAACAGCTGGAGTAATCATAGCGGTCGGGATAGGCTGGACATACCCAAACTGACGCAAAAAACGGTCAGACTGATATGGCTCTACTACATCAAGAAATCTAATCAACCCCGAATAAAGCGATGTCCTACAAGAGCGATGTGAACCAACACCGTAAGGGGTCCAACGAATATGCTCCGCCCTAAGCCCGTCTAGCCTCTGACGGTGCTCATCTAGAATCTTCTCCTCCCCCTTAAACCTAGGAACCCGTGACCAAGCCTCCACCAACGGTCTACCCTCAACATAGTATCCTGCATGAGGTCGGAAATGGGGAAAATACTCATATATACAAGCCTGGAGCAACGGCAAACAACCGCTAAGCCCACGAGCATCTCTCCGCGACGCCATACCCAACTGACGGTACAAGTACGCCAATGTCGCAGCCCCCCAGGCATACTCACCAAAACTATCCAAGTCATCAAACAAATGAAGCATCCGGGCCACTACCCTATCACTAGACTTGTCCGTGAACAATGTATGTCCAACCAACAACATCAAGTAGGCCCTCAGCGACTCATCATGGCGACCCGTCTCCACAACCTCCCTCAACTTCTGGGTCGACAACCCACCACTCCTATAATATGGTGGCTCGACATCCTGAAAAGCCAGCCCAAATAAAGTAGCCATCTTCTCCCTCAAGCCTGCATCATCCCTCGTGCTCCCCTCCTCCTGCTCCACCATACCCTCCACAAAAACCCTAACGCCACTCACCTTTATCCCTAGAATACGCTGAACATCATGTAATAAGATAGTGATCTCTCCAAAAGGCATATGGAAACTGTTAGTATCCGGCTGCCACCTCTCTACAAATGCACTATATAGATTTTCATCTATGCCGGTGGTCACACAACTCATCAAAACACCAAGCCCACTCTCACTAACTCTCCGGCAACCAGCTCCGGCACCTTCATCCCGTTCATAGCCTCCATACAACCGGGCCTCTCGTAACACTTGAGCCACGTTCTCGCCGGCTTGGCCTCCGTCCAACTCTTAAAAGCCACGTGCCCACCAAAACTACGTAAGACGTTGAGGTGAACCGGTCCTCCCTCAACCACGCCACTAAGACGCCAAGACAAATCCCTCTTCGTCTTCTTCCTCCCCGTGCTAGATGAACCTTGACTAACCGGCACATATCGTCCTCTACCAACCTGTACCATCTTCTTACCTGTTGGTTCAGCTACCTGGTTCTCTACAAAACACTCGTCATCGGGCTGCTCTGCCGCCTCCTCCGACTCAGATCCTGAACCGCCGTCAACATTACCATCATCAACGGCCCCTAACCTATAAAAACTGACGGAAAAACTGTCTCGCTCACAGCAGCGGGGGCGTAGGGGAAACGTCCGTACCCTCTGACTGAGTAGGACGAAAGACAACTCCGGCTTGACGCACACCGGGTAAGCGCCGCTTAGATGCCGTCACTTTTCGGCCTTTTGTACGATCAGGGACCACCATAATGCTTTTTTCTTTATCCATCTGCATATAAAATAATACAACATTATAGACAATCGACTAAAAAAAATAAACTCATTACAAACAACATTTCAAATAACGAAAATAAAACGTATCATAAAAATATAATTTTAGTAAAACGTCATATGATAAAAATATAAAAACATATATGATAATAATCATTTTACACGGATATGATAAAAATCATCGTCAACATTCAAAACCATAGTAAACATATAAACATATTTGATAATAATAAACATATAAACCGATTATAATTTTACACGAATTAAATTACATATGATAATAATCATCGTCAACATTCAAAACCATCGAAAACAACGCAATAACAGAAAATCGAAGGCAAATTGGACGTTGGTCACTAGGACCAACGTCTGGGCTGGACGTTGGTCACTAGCACCAACGTCTGGTCTGGACGTTGGTGTTGATGACCAACGTCTACCCTGGACGTTGGTCATCAACACCAACGTCCAGACCAGACGTTGGTGCTAGTGACCAACGTCCAGCCCAGACGTTGGTCCTAGTGACCAACGTCCAATTTCTCGTCTTTTTTCAATACCACCAACAAAAACCGTCTTCCGACAACAAAAATCTATAATCCTCTTTCACTACTTCCACAAATTTCGCCATATTGCATTTCCAACATACAAAATCAACTAAAAAACCGTCTTCAACATAAATAAAAAAACCGTATTCAACAACTTTAATCCAAATTTCACAAGTTCAAATCAATCTTAAACATATATACATAAACAAATTCATAACATTTAAACATATAAACCACCAAATTCAAATCAATTAAACATATTTCAATGTAAAAACGATTTCAAAAATAAAAAGAAAATAAAAACTTACCTTAGGCAGATTCTGGTGGTGGCTACGGTGGTGTGTGGCTACTGGTGGTGGAAGATGGCGGCAGTGGGGGGTCGTGGTGGTGGTGGCCGGGTCGTGGTGGGGTCGTGGTGGTTGTACGGGAGAGGGAGAGGAGGGTTAATTGAAGTTAGAGAGAGGAAGGAGTGAAAAGGGTAGTGACGGTCTTTTTTATGAAAAACGTCGACGATGTTTTATAAAACGTCGACGATGTTTCGTAACCTGGTTGAACAATAGAGCAGTGTCAAGCGTGCCCAACCCCAACATGTGATGAACATCAACTTCCTCTTTCCTCTTTTGTTTATTTGTCCTTCCTGCTCATTTCTCAAATTCACTTCCTCTATCTATACATCTCACTTCCTATCTTCAGTTTACTTCCTTCAATATATGATGGCGATTGATGCGGGAGCATTAGAAGACAATGAAAATGAAGTCTTAATCACTCGAAATGTATCTCACATTTCCAAAGGTTTCAAAATGGGATCAAGCTTAGTAAATATGATAACATGGAAGAGTGAAGATGGCTTGGAGTTTGAACACGGATAAAGCATAAGTGGACACGGGTTCCAAGGTGGCAAAACTGTGTGGTGTAACAAGGTTTCCAAGGGTGGCCAAAACCGTGTGATAGCTGCCATATTTTCATAGTTTCTGGTTTTTTTTTTTTTTAATTTAATAAAGTAGTGTGATAATCTTATTTAATAATAAGGTAGTATTAACACTTTCCTAATTTCTATCTAGCTAGTTTAAGGTAAGTACTAGTAGGATAAATACCAAGCTATGTAATCAGAATTATTCATACAATTTGAGAGCTTAATACAAGATTACTTGTGTGTTCTTCATAGCTTGCGAGTTATAAAGTTCAAATTAATTCGTTCTTGCGAGAGTGAGTTAATACATATTCTTCCTTGCGAGGTTGAGTATTATTCGTGGCTAAATCGAATTCCTTGCGAGGGAGGAGAGTTAGAGCACGTCATACCCTATATATTTGGGCATTTGGCCTAATAATAAATTACATTATTGTTTGTAGTTTTGTACCATAAAACTTAGGAGACATGGTACCCTATTAAATTATTGGGAGCCTACTTTTTGTATCACTAGTTATCCTACCCTCTCCACTCCATAAAATGTATCCATAAAATGTTCCAAAACGGCCATTTATCCTACCCTCTCCACTCCATAAAATGTATCCATAAAATGTTCCAAAACGGCCATTTATCCTACCCTCTCCACTCCGTAATCTACATCTTAACAACACCTAAAATAAACCCAATCCATAGCTTAATTGCTACAAATACCCTTTATCTCCCCATGAAACTCATTTCCACCCCCTGCACCCTCCATTTATTAAATCTTTTTTTAAAAAAAATCAAATTCAATATTTTGCAGGTGTTATTAAACTTTTCTGAAGTGATGATAATTGCTTTAAGCCAAAACTAATAAATAACTAGATTTCATGCCCGTGCGATGCACGGGTCTACGTTAATGTCATTTTCGTAATTTTTCTATAACAGTTAACTTATAAAAATAAACTTTTGAAGTTTTAAGACTATAATAAAATATACTCCGTAATTTTTTTAAAAATAATATTGATATATTGATTAGATATTATGACTCAAAAAATTATCCAAAGTAACTAAGAATTAAGTTTTCTAAGACAATGTTTAAGAAACTCAAAAGATTTTGGGTTGATCACCTCACCTTATGCTAATTGTTCGATATGGGGCAATTCTACTATTTATAGTTATTAGTATATTCACCACACATACATTATTTTTCAATGTGAGATATACAACATACTAAGAATTATACAAAGTATATGCAAATAATATGAAATATTATACTGTAATGATAGCATTTTTTTTTACCACGAATCTAATTATATTATTTTCATAATTAATACAAAATTTTAAGAGTTCTCTAAAAAAAATACTCTCTCTGTCTTAATCATTTGTTTGCCTTTGATTAAAATACTCTTAAAAAAAAAGGCAAACAAATGACTGGGACGAAGGGAGTATTTGAGAGATTTAAAGGACTTTGGGTTCATCTCTAAGTTTCAAGGACGACTCTTATTATAATCGCGTGATCATCCCAGTTTATGATATTTCTCCGATGTAAGACAATTCTTCTATTTATACATAATATATTCACCACACTTACATTACTTTTCAATGTGAGACAAATAACATACTTAGTAGTTACCATTAAAATTATTATATATGATACTTTCCTAAATAAATTTTGATGATGTAAATTTCATTAAGGTGGAGATAATAATACAAACTTTTAAGATCTCTGTAAGATAATACTTGAGAGATTCAAAAGATTTTGGGTGAATATCTAAGTTGAAACATACTCATTTTCCCAATATTTTTTTGTGAAATGAATGTTAAAAATTTTTATATAAAAATTATAAACACCACTTGAATATAATATAGGAAATGTATATTGATAAATAAAATAATTTTCACTTTATTATTCAATGATATTTTCCTAAATTAATTTTTGATGATGTAAGTTTCACTAATGTGGATACAAATTTTTAAGAGCTCTCTAAGACAATATTTAAGAGACTCAAAAGATTTTGGGTTGATATTTAAGTTCCAAAGATGAATCTTATTTATAATTATAAGATCACCCCAGCTTATGATAATTTTCTGATGTGGGACAATATACTATTTATACGTAATATATTTACCACACTTGTATTATATTTCAATGTGGGAGAAAGAACTTATTAAGTAGTACACCATCAAAATTATTACTTATATAATACTTTCTTAAATTTTCTAAATTAAGTTTTGATGATGTAAATTTCACTATTTATCTCATAAACATTATGCTCTATTTTTTTAGTATTGGTTGTACTCGTTAACATGCAATGACTATTCTAAGTCTACAATTATTAATTTCCACAGATAAATTTTTATTTATATTCTTATTTTCGCTATTGTTTTACAAATCGGAAGGCTTTACAATTTTTTTCACGAAGTAGCTAATTTTCATTATTGTAGATGCCATATTAAAGTTGCAACTCCTAATAATTTTATGAAGTACAAAACTTATGGATATTTTAATTATGTTGATTTTTATGGGTTTTTTTGAAGGATTATAAATCATGTCATTATATTCTTTTTGAATGGTTAATTTAAAAAATTAATTACGTTAATGAAATTCTTCCACAGCTTTGGCCAAGTTATTCTCTCTAAAAAAATTATAAATTGTAGTAATAATGTTATTATTTAGTAAATGTATAATCTATGGTTTTGCATATTTGTTTGTAAATATTCTCATAGTTTACAATTGTACAATGACACAAAATTAAACTGTTTAAAGAGTTGCACTTGGAGTAAAAAATATATGAGAAATTAAATTGATCAATGAGAACATGAGAGGAAAAAGGATTAGGATTATACATCGGATGTACTACCTCAGAATAGTATGAATTTGAGTTTTTGTGCATTTTTTTCGAGCTTTTTAAAGTTTATAATTACATTTTAAATCTTATATAGGATGTTTTTTGAGTTTTATTGTAATTTTTTTTGAGCTTAATGTTCAAATTAATAAACTCAAAAACTTTATATTTTTATTAATTATTATTAATACCAAACTCAAAAACTTTATTGTAAAACTCAAAAACTACAATATGTGTTGTTGTACATCAAGTGTATGATCCACCTACTGGAACATGAGGGGGCTACAAATAAAAAAAAGGTGCTTTTTTCTCCCTTTAAATTAAGAGCCAATCACAAGTCTTTAAAAAACCCAGCTTTTATACTAAGGAGATTGAATAAAGAGGCCCCTCCCTATGTTGGACCCCGGTTCCAAGAACCCAACCGAACACCCAACGGGCCGCTCCTGCTCAATGACTCAACCTATATAAGACGAATCACTTGATTTCATTTCGATGTCTAATTATAATGGTTGCCAGTTTGACTCTCATAAGGAGTACTTCAACAAAGTTAGTGCTCTACATTGGACTATTGGCTATATATATATATATATATATATATATATATATATACACACACTACAACGAAAACTCGGGAAACTGACGGTTTTTATGACGGAAAAAACATTCCGTCAGTGATTTTTTATGACTGACGGACTACTGACGGAATACTGACGGAAAAATAAAACTGACGGAATTTCCGTCAGTAACCGTCAGTGAAAAATGGCGCGTTGACTAAGTCAAAGGCGACAAAATTCACTTACGGGTACTGACGGAATTTCCGTCAGAAATTACTTATACTGACGGAAAATCCGTCAGTAATTGTCCATTATACTGACGGAATTTCCGTCAGTAGCCACTAATAATGCAGTCAAACTCAGCCCAGTCAAACATAGGTTCTGACGGAAATTCCGTCAGAAAGGTTCTCGAATTCTCGCTAAACTGACGGATTCCTGACGGAATTTCCGTCAGAAATTTTCTTTTTATGCTGAAATCGCACAATCAGCCCGTCATTCTTCCTTCTTCATTTTCCCCAAAACCTAACCCCCAAATCAATTTAATCCACTTTCCGACCACCGGCTCCATCACTACCACCGACTAACTTCCTCCGGCGACTACTTTCCGACCACCACATCCTTGGTAAGTTTAATTAACTATTTCATTCTCTTTCTTTTCTCATTTTGTTAATTTATATGTTCTTTATTAGTTGTTTGTTGTAGATCCGACGACCACCACTAGCTACCTCCGACCGTCGACCGCCGCTACTTGTCGCCGTCACTGCTTGTCGCCGCTTTCTTTGTTTATTTTCATCCTTAGGTATTATATTTGTCTTTATTTTAATTTCGCCCTCCGTCTTAATCATTTGTTTGTCTTTAATTGACGTAGGATAGTAGCCATTACTTTTTTTGTTAATGAAATTTTTGTTGTTAATTTAATTTCGCCCTCCGTCTTAATCACTTTTTTGTCTTTAATTGACGTAGGATAGTAGCCGTTATTCTTTTTGATAATGAAATTTTTGTTGTTAATTTAATTTCGCCTTCCGTCTTAATTATTTGTTTGTCTTTAATTGACGTAGGATAGTAGCCATTATTGTTTTTGATAATGAAATTTTGGTTGTTGTTAATATAATTTCGCCCTGCGTCTTAATCATTTGATAATAAATTTTTTGTTGTTGTTAGTAGCTAGTTATTACATGTGTTTTGTATGTCCAAATTATTACATGTGTTGATATTGACTTAGTACCCGTTCAAGAATTACTCGTTAGGAGTAATTTTTGAATAGTCCCCGTATTGGGACTGTCTTTCTACGTTTCAAGTCACTTAGGTAGTAAACACATAACTTGTAATTTATTAATGAGGAAAGAGTTCGGTTACAATTCCTTTAATGTTTTCTGAATGCATATGTTGAGTAAATATTTATTCAACATTGTGTATTTAGAAAACAAAGGGGAATTGCTGCCGAATTTTTTCCTCATTAATAAATTACAAGTGGTGTTTGCTAGTGACTTGAAACGTAGATTGATGGGTTTAGGTTGGAGTGATAAGGACCCAATTGAAGAAATTTAATTTTACTTGTTGATGAGAATAAATGTTTAATTTACTATGTGTGATTATTGATTATCATTGTTGTTAATTTCTGATAATTTATTTATATAACATATATATATTTAAATGTAGATACATAATAACATGAAAAGATTAGAACGACGGTGGATGTATGAAAGATTAGACGAAAAAAAAAGAAACCCAAGCTGATATTTGCAAATGGGGTGAAAGAGTTTATTGAATTCGCGGAACAATATAGTGAGTTTAAGGATTTAGGCGGTGAAATGAGGTGTCCATGTAAGAAATGCGATAACTTAGCTTTTAAATCGAAAAGGGAGGTTCAAACTCATCTATGGTCGAATGGTTTTACTGATAATTATTATGTATGGAATTACCACGGTGAGAAACTGGCTACCGAAGAGAGTTCAAGTAGTATCGTAGTTAGTGGGAATCCTTACCGGGAGTTGGTTGAAGATGCATTACGTGATAATGTTGAGCAAATAATGGAGGCTCGACTTAATCCCGACGACCCCTTAGCGATGAAGAAGTTCGTTATCCCCCACATCCCCAAGTTTCAGCCTTTTATAGAATGTTAAATAAAGCCGAACAACCAGTGTATGAGGGAAGTAGTATGAGTTTGTTGCAAGCGGCTGCTAGGTTGGTAGCACTCAAATGTGAGAACAACTTATCTCTTAGATGCGCCAATGGTTTTATGTCGTTAATTAGTGACATTATTCCAAAAAAATAATCAAATGGCGCGCAATTTTCAAGAGATTAAGAATTTGCTTAAGGGACTCCAACTACCCCATGTGAAAATCGATGCATGTCCTACCGGTTGCATGCTTTTTTGGGAAGAAAATGCCGATCTTGAGGAATGTACCAAATGTCATGCCTCTCGGTATAAAGGTAAAAAGAATTTAAGTGGCCGGAAGCGAATACTTTAGTGGAATTAGAGTGTTCTATACAAAGCATTTCTTACCCCACTAGTTTTATACTTCTGCAAAAATTGCACGAGTTTGTTTTTTTTTTTAAAAAAAAAAATTTCCCATGCAACTTGCATAGTTTGCTTTTAAACGTGTGATTATATAAAAACATTTTTTTTAAAGCGTGCCCTTATAGTTCTGAGTAAATATAAATTTGAGAAAAAAATCTTTTCGGTTAATTGTTTTTTTTTTGTGTTATTTTAACTGAGTATATATGTAATCTTTTTTAGTGATATTGTAATTTTTTTAGTTTGGTGTTTAAGTAAAAAAAACTCAAAAGCGTTATAATAAAACTTATAATCTTTAAAACAGAACTCAAAAACTTCATTATAAAGCTCAAATACTACACAACTGGTGGTAGTACATCAGATATATAATCTACATACCGGGTTATTTTCAAGACAAGTGAAAGAATGTGTGAGTTTTGACTTTGGTTAATTGTTTTTTTTGTGTTATTTTCCTAGTTTCATTTCTCTTAATTCGTCTCAATTCCGTCTCGTTTCACTTGGTCATCTTTTATTCTCGAGTTGATTCCTACAAAATCAATGCAACGGGAAGCCATGCCAAATTCTCGGAAAGTAACTGATATTTGCAATTTTCATAATAAAACTAATAACTTCTAATTAAATATTAAAATGAGTTATTTAACAATTAAAGCTTACACAATCGAGTAGAATAAAGGTATAAATAAGCGGAAAATCGATACTAAAATAATAGTTATCATTATAGCATGTCAATCTAGTGATTACGTGATATTTAAAGTTATCTACTAATTGATTTAGGTAAAGAAGGGCTTTTGTAAGTATGTTTTAACTAGACCTGTCAAACATGTTGGGTGGGTCGAGTCTAATAGGTAAGATCAAAATATGGGCCATGTCGAATATGGGTCAGGTCAGATATGAGTCGGGTCAAATGAGTCACGAGTCGGGGTAGGGTCATAATACGGGCCAACAAATAGTCTCAAACGCCTTTTTTTCGAATTTATATTTATATTAGTTATATTAAATTAGCATAATTATCAAATTAATTGTGTTTGTAATTTTAAATACTAAAAATAATAATTTGTTAACCATATTTTACAAATTTAACATAAAAATATTAATATTTTAATAAACTTTGGATTTATCTTTGACCCAACGGGTTGACACACTCAGGTCGAGTTTCGACATTAAAATAGCGGGTCATTTCGGGTTCCAGTCAAACGGGTCACTGGGTGAAAAATTTCGGGCCTTGGTTCTAGAAAAACGGATCGAATCAGGCTGAGTTTTTGGGTGGGGTAAAAATTTGACTGATCTAATTTTAACTTTAAAGCATGATTCTTTTTAATTTTGTTGGAGAATTTAAAGTGTAGTTTACATTAATTTTAGCTAGATATTTAATTTTAACAAATAATGTATCTATGTATATAGATAATATGATTCCCTTCATTAGTTTAGTTGTACTTGCATTAGTCCTAAGGATGATAATCTGAAAGTCGAAGGTCGTTGATCGTTTCGTATAAATATTGTTATTTATTACACTATTTTATTAGTATTTTTTAAAAATTTGTGAATTATATGATGGTTCTGATTACCCTGCTGCATAAGGGTGATTATTTAAGGTGTTGCTTTTTGTCGCCCAAATTTTACTAAAATCGCCCAAATTTGGACATAAGCTTTCCAATTCTAACCCTCATTGTTCCTATTTTCTCACTTACTAATATCCCAAAACTTTAAGCTTAATTACATAATTAGAAACTCTTCAAAAATGAACGACGACAATCCACAAGTTAGAAAAACGAGGTAAATCAATCGAATTGAATTGAATTTTTGTTTTATACAATTTTTGTTAGAAAATTAAAATTTCGATTGTTACACTTTACTGGACTTATGGCCCCAACTAATTATTGGATTAACAATTAGTTTATACGTGATTGGATTTCGACATAGAGACCATAAAATCTTATAGAGAACGTAAGAGTGATAAGACTGATGTGTAGTTCATCGTATAATGACATGTGAAATTTAAAATTTTCATTTAATTTATTTAACTAAGGTTAATCTAGTAATTACGTTATTAGTGATTATTAATTTTCTAATAAGTAGTTATTTTAAGAAGTTAGCTTAAATCTAGGATATCTACAGATTCTAATTTATATTTTTAATCAATTAGGACTTTTAAAAAAGAAAATAAATCATGTCAATATACTTGGTAAATATTCCGTTTTTAAGATTACTATTATATTAAGGTAATATGTTCATGATTCTAGAAACTAAAATAGGAAGTTTTATTATTTTGTTATTGGCTGTCATATTCGAAATTAATATATTATATTTCATAATTGAAATTAATTAAATAAGATACATTTTTTTATCTTATACCTAATAATTAATTTTGAATTTTTATCTTATATTCATTTTTTGTTTTATTTATAGCCTAAAAGATCAATCTTCTTTATATAAAAGGGGAAACATTTAGAGAATTTCTATTGGCTCCCCAATTTCTTGCTTGAAAAAAAGTGGTTGCATGATTTCAGGAATTAACTTCCCTCTTCTTACTTTGCTTTTCTCTCACACAATTTATTCGTATGATTTAATATAGGCTCAATATGATTAAAATATTTTAAAACAAGATAACAAAGAAAAAATTGCAAAGCCAAAACTAAAAGCATGTTAAAATTACTTCAGAATGAAAAAGAAATTATAAATCCGAAAATTAAAGAAAAATTTCCATATTTAAAAAAAAAATTGAAATTGTATTCCTACTTTCAATTTACTTTATATTCAAAAAGACCAAATTACAATCTTTACCTTGGAAAAATGAAATATATTCCCTTAAACATAACAAATTCCCGAAAACTATGCGCATCAACCCATGTATCAAAACTAAGATGTATGAAGATTTTAAAACAAATACTCTTATGAAAAATAAATACTCTTATTAGAAGCACTCTTTTCTATGCTATTTGTACAAAAATCTAATAAAAAAGTTTACTGCACAAAAAAGTTATAGGCCTAAAGATTATAATTATTGATCGGAAAAAAATAAAGGATTTTTACATATGCTATTTTTGCTATTAAAAAGTATAAAAATAAACTTAAACTATTATAATTACCATGAAAAAGTAAATAATTTTTACATGCAAAAACAAATTTATGTCATTTGTATACCAAAACATTGGTACACAAAAAGTCATATGCTGGAAATTCAAGGAATTTTGGAAAAAAAACCACACATCATTTCTCAACGGAAGATGGTGGAATATACGAGGTTCTAATTTTAGTGTTTCTGCTCTGAGAATGACTCTTTTTAGTTAAAGTAGGGATAAGGCCATAAGGGCGAGTCGATTACTACAATACTGAAACAGGTACAAATAATGACTAATGATAAATAAAATGGGTACGTAAACTTACCATGTAAATATAAAAATGAAAAAAAAATTGATAGTTAAAATATGTAACACAATGAAGAAGGTATAAAAGCAAATAGAAAATAAAAAAGGTTATATTTAATAGTAATATTTATTTATACTAATATAAATTCTCTGCTAGCATACCCGTGCAACTTGTTGCACGGGATTAAAACTAGTGTTATATGAAAACATTATTAAAAGATTTAATAGAAAACAAAAAAAATGACAAAAAAATATACAAACAATTAATTAAAAGTAAAACAATCATACGATAAAAATGTCAATACAGAAATAATCAAATTAGATAAATTGTTTTAACTAAAATTGAAAAATAAACTATATGGTAGAAATCGAGGTATATATATATATATATATATATATATATATATATATAGAGGCAAGATCCGGTGAGTCCACCTAAATATTTGAGTCCGTGAGTCCAGCTATACAATATCACAGATTACACAAAACAATATCACTGGTTACACTAAACAATATCACGAAAAAAATCAGCACAGAAGGGTGAAAAATATTATATGTAATACTACTCGTCGTTGACGACGACCACCCACCCACTAATAACGGCGACATATCCAAGCACCTAGATGACACAAGCAAACAATTATTCGGGACCATCATCACCCATTAATTATCCCTTATATTCTTTTCAATCTTCACATTCCTCCACCCTTACACATTACTGCTACTCGGAGCTCACACCACCCCCAATTGCAACAAAATTTGTCAATGTCGTCGTTAGATTAGGGCTCTCGTTGTGGGTTATGAAGAAAAATGCCAGAAGCAAAGAAGCTATATACAATAATTTTCCGTGAAACACCGATAATAATGACTTTTCGGCTAAAAAGGGCGAGAGAATGATGGTGTTTGTCGGAACTTCGGTATTGGAATCAATTGGTGTGCAAAAAAATTATGAAAACAAAAGTTGGTGTTAGTGCGCGAAAAAGTGGTTCAGGGGTGTGATATTGTATAGTATATCCTGTGATATTGTTTAGTATAACTTGTGATATTGAATCATGGACTCACGGACTCAAAAAGATAGGGTGGACTCACGTGATCCTAATTATATATATATATATATATATTATATATATATATATATATATAGATATATATATCTATCTATATATTATATATATATATATAAAAATGAAACTGAAAAAAAAATATTCTAAGTAAATAAGTTAAACTGGAAAAAAAATCAAAGTAGATAAAGGAAATTAAAAACAAAAAATAATCAAGTTATATAAATAACTAAATAAAATAAAATAATCATAACTTTCTTACTTGAATTAAGGAAACTAATAACCATCCTTAGTCAAATGACTAATTTACCCTTAATCAAAATAATATTTGAAAAATATTAAATCCACATGTCATAATATGATTGGTTGTGTATGAAAAAGTCATAAACATTGTGTATGCAGTATGTGTAGCGTTTTCGGTAGTAACATTCCTTGCTAAATTAGTTTTAAACCCGTGCAAATTGCACGGATTTGCTTTTCCAAATTGTATTATCATCAAAATACTTAGTGATTATTCTTTCAGTCTTTCGCCCCGATTATTTGTTTATTCGACTCATTCATGGTTGTCTACATAACCTCTTATCCGCTTGTTAGTCAATAATAATACCCACAAATGATCTCCTCCCCATTCATTTTTTTATGTAGCAAAATCAAAGGTAAACAAATGACCGGGACGGAGAGCGTTATATTTTTCTCATGGTAATTAATCGTTTAATATGATTATATGACTGTGTTATTGAAAAAAAAAATCGATCGTAAAATCGAATCCTGATTACGACGATAATTATCTTAACACATTTTCATTTATTTTGAACTTTATTTCAGACATTACTTACGTGAATAATTATGTCTTGAACTTTGTAGATTAATATAATGATTTATTTATCGCATGATATATATATATATATATATATATATATATATATATATATATATATATAAAACTATTTTCATTTTTTTTTCGTTTTTAAGTTATTTTTATGCTTCTTCATTGTTTAGTCATTTTTTTTAAAAGTAACCGTTTTTATACATATTATTAGGCTCTTACTATCAATAATAAAGTGATTTTTTTATGCTTCGCTATTAATTTTATTACGATATCAATAGAAGTTGTAAATAATTTTTTAGCCCATTACTTTCACATTTCTTAGCTGGTTGTTTTTAAACAAAAGATAATTCTAATTTCTATTTTACATTAGTTTTAAAATTTAAAATTTTTTATATTAGTATCAAATCTCGATTTTTTACATTGATTTGTAACAATTGAGTTTTTTCACGACGTCTTTTGATCTAAAAATCTTGTGAAGTAAATTTAGTTGATTGTTTTTTTGTTGTAAAAAGTTTATGTATTAGGACCCTAACTCGGAACTCTAATTTAAACATGACGCCTAGACCCGTGACTTGTTACCTGTCTCATGTGACTCAGATTTGAGTTCGATGACCATAATATTCGCTCATTTAAGACCGATATATTTATCGTAAGATTAAGACGGGTCAAGTATCATACATAAGACCGAAATAAAATGCATTGAAAGCTGTAAAAATTTGTCTCATTTATAGAAATGAGTGTTATTTAGCCTGTTCTATTCTTTAAGACGGATAAATCCATCTTAAAAAATAGCAACTACGTATAAAATGTGATCGATGTTATATTAGTATGGGTTGGTCTTGGTCCACATTTATAATATGCATGAACCAAACAACTCTCCAACTCAAAGTCCGCAATGAGTATATCTGAAAGACTTAACAGTTCTTTTAAAAAAAAAAATTGTATTAAATTTGTCTATTGTATTTTTTAATATGTTACATTATTAGAGTAATATATATTATATCATAACTATTTAACAATAAAAATTACTAATTTTAAGCAATTCACGTTAGTCTTGTCATCAATATCATTAAATGTACTAACATTTCCCTATTAGGTAGTCAATTTCAAAAACAAAATGGTCACAAATAAGAAGCAATATAGAACAACTACAAGACCTTGATTACAAAAAAAGAACTATTTCAAAAAGAGAAATTTGTATTTCACAAATATAAAACTCAAATAATGATTTTTTATTTAATTACTTTCAAAATAAAAGTGACAACAAATACAAAATGTTAACATGTACTGAATAGTGTCAAGATGTCACATATTTGTCTTCCTTCCACATTGAAACAGTAGAGGAGAGTGAACCACTTTATAAACCAATGGGTTATTCCGCCCATTACTGATTGATTTTGGGATGTAACGTTCTTGGATTTATGAAATGAACATTCTTTGGTGGGCCCGAAAAGCGACAACATTTTTGCCCGATGAAACGGGTTCAAAAAAATGGTTGCTTGTGACTTTGTGAGGGGCGGAGAAATAGAGGAGACTTGACTAATTTATAAACTAATGAGCCTTCATCATTCATTGTCAATTAATTTTGGGATGTATCTTCTTTAGACTTATGCTATTGGCGCTCTCTCTTCTGCGATAGCATGGACTCAAACTCATGTGCAAATCTAAATAGATAATAACAAATTCTTAATCTTAATTTATAATAATTAAGTAGACAAGTAGTCACTTTCAAAATTAAATATGCCACAAATTTTATATTTCCGAAAGGAAAAAAAGTACTCCGTAAGTCCGTATATAAGAAGTATTGGAGATAAACACTCTTATTTCGTTTTTTATATATATAAAATTGGCATCATAAAACTTTTTTTTTTTTGTATAAGTGCTCCTCTATAATGTACTTAACTTATTTAATTGCCATTGTGTAACCTTTAACCTGCTTAACCGGTAGAACTTATAAAATTTGATAACTAAAGAAATTTAGGGGGGGAAAAGTAGCATACCACACCAATGTCTGCCCTATTTCATCAACCTTTTGCTTTTTTGCATCCAATTGAGTTTAATCAAATGATGGTATGTATACTCAGTAATTGAGACAGTCTTACACTGTGAGACGATTCCATCATGTAAATGTGAGACGGTTTGATCGTGTAAAAAAACAACTATTGTATTAACAATAAATAAATAGTTATTTTATAAAAGTTGACCGTCTCACGGTATAAGACGACCCTATTATGTAGAAAGACTCTCATATAAGACTATCTTACTTTATATTGCACTAGTCGTCTTTTACTCTCAATCTTATTTTGATTTAAAAAGAGAAAAAAAAAATGGAAGAATTAAATAAACCATTAATGTACTCATGAAAATAAAAAGTAGTATTATGGTGAATAACCTGTAATTGCAATAACCTGTAATTGCAGGTTAAGCAAGTAACAAAGTGGCAATTAAGAAAGTAATGTGTATTACATAGTGGAACATATAGGAAAAAATGGCATTAGGTGCATTTTACTTAGAAGTAATGTCAAATATTAATGGAGAGCAACACAGTTTATTAACGATGAAATAGATATAGAGTAAAGCATTTACATTCACATATTTACAATCCATTCTATTAATGAAGTCTGTTAGTAATGGTTGGATGCACAACTAACAGAAATTGGTGAATGGTGGTGCGTATGAGAGAATTGTTTCGGTTTTAAGTTAGATTGGAAACATGTTAATATAGAGTGACTTCTGCTTGTTGCACTCTATCATAAGTATATATACATATATATATATATATATGTGTGTCATTTCTTTGTCATAGCAATTACCGATCTTTTTGCAAATTTCAAAACAGAAATACAATATGCAAGTAAACATGTTATGTCTGGTCCTTCTCGTTGGTGTTTTTTTTCAAGAACTATTTTGCTTGGGGAAAGAGCTAGATAATAATGACATTGTCGGGAAATCTTCAAGCACGGGTCGCACTATTCATCGTCTCGGATGGTTAATGTTGTTAGGTTGCTTTCTATTTCTGATATTGGTTATTTTGTATTTTATGTATAAAACCTATTACCAACGTGACCCCGACACACCACTACCGACAGTCCAACCGTCACTACCCCTGGCCACTATATCTCTTCCTCCAACTTACGTTCAACGTAAGTTGAGCGAAGAGATACACTCGAACTTCCCTAGAGGCGTTTACAGTGCTGATAGGGAAGTCGGGGCCGAGTTCGGTACGGTAGAAGGTCTTTGTCTAATGTGTGCCGAGGAGCCGTTCATAGACGGGGAAGAGTTTATGACTCTTCCGGTTTGTAGGCACCAATTTCACGCTAAGTGTATCGTAAAATGGTTCAACGGCGATAGCCGTTGTCCCATTTGTCGGTACGACTACCTAGACACTTAGACAGTTTATTATTCTTAATTCTAATATTGTTTTAGATAATCAAAATGGCTGTCTCAAATTATCTAATTTTTAAATATAGTTCATTTTACGTAATTATTGTCATTTCTTTAAAACTTAGGGTAATTGTTTACATATTTGTTTCCGTTGTTTTATTAATTAATTATATTTGTGCCACAATCAGGGGAGGCTAAGGCCTGAGAGCTGGAATCGGGCCTTCAAAATTTTGGCCCAAACTCGTATACCTTATGACCTCAAAAACGTTAAAAAAAAAGAACTAAAAAATACAACTGAAAAAGACGTTTAAGATATGAATATTTCACGCCCATTTGTAGGTACCATTTTTACTAATATCTTCCTCGTATTTTACTAATATCTTCCTCGCCTCTAAAATACGAGGAAAACCCTTTTGCCCTCGGTTTTAAAACTATTACTCATTGAGTAGACTATAGACCCAGAACGTCTCACATAATCCTTTTAATGGCCACAATTGGCGGCTAACAAAGTATCAAAAGTCAAAACTTGCATCATCGCAAATTAACCTTAGTTTACAAATTAAACCACCAATAATGACATAATGATCTCTGAAGATCCCTGAACAGAGGAGCTTTATTGACTGCAGTACAAATGTTGCAAAAGCTACTATAGCAAAGTTCAAGTAATTAATCACCGGTACAAACTTTCAGACCTCAGGTTCTCTGCAATTTCAGTTTCCCAGCGATCCCCATTCTCAAGCAGCTTCTCCTTGTCATACAGAAGCTCCTGCCACACGTTTACACGTTAAAACAGTTTCCAAAATAGCAATGAACCTGATGGCTTGATAGAAAGATATATGAGCAGGAGACGATGATCAACTGCGTTACTCTTGCCACCAGCCATTAGTTCACTGGAACTGGACTGGCTAACAAAAGGTTTCACAAGATTCTCATAATAGAGGCCCACAGCTTTGGGTCCCCTCAGATATCAGTAATTTTTTTTATAATTAACTTTTGCGTGACTGAGAATCAAATATATAATCATGGCATAGTGATGAAAGTTGTCATTCTAGCTCGGTGAGGAGAGCGGCAGGACCTAAATTTGAACTTCCACACAAGGACCCCATAGTCATTTAGAGTTTAGACAGAGTCCGTCAATATCCAAAATGAATCTCAGGACAGCCAAATAATTGGAGAACTAACCTCGTGAGTTTCTGTCGCAAATTCGAAGTTTGGTCCTTCAACAATAGCATCAACAGGACATGCCTCTTGGCAGAATCCGCAGTAAATGCACTTTGTCATATCAATGTCATACCTTTTAACAATCCAAAAGGAGATCATTCAATAAAATGGTGCTTGTTTTAGAAAATGGTGCATAAAATCTGTAGGAAAAATCAGATATAACTCTATAAGTACCTGGTAGTCCTGCGGCTACCATCTTCCCTTGCTTCTGCCTCAATAGTTATTGCCTGTGCTGGGCACACCTGATATTTACACAAGATAGTAAAGATAAGCTGCCATACATCCAACGGTCCAGTCTAGAGCACAGTATTTCTTTTTGGCATAAATATGCGTAATTGAAATTGGTCAATAACACATGCCACCAAACTGATTTTGAATGAGCAAGACAGTTTGCACCGAACGTGAGAGAAAAGCCAGTGAAAAAGGGAAACACAGACGCTCCTGGATGAACTCGAGTTTAGTCGACAGTAGCCTCTACTTGCAAGAGGCAAAACAATTTCTAAAATAACACTTCAACTCTGGGAAAGTCTGAACTAGTGATTTCCATCATTAATTAACCATTCTGCTTTATTCTCATGTATTCCAGTTAATCTTCCGATCCATTAGAAATGGAAAATATCTTAACCATTACACTAGAGAAAGTTTACCCATCTTCCTCTGACTGTTTATCCATTATCCTTAAATCAAACAGCTAACTAAACCTAAGCTCTACTAAGAAGCACCATCCAACACCCCATCATATTATTTTCTCATATACTTCTACACGATCAATTAACAGCATCGAAAGTACCCTGTAGACCCTTTGAAGGAGGATGAAACTGAGATCTGGCAGACCATGAGCACTAGCCCCTTAAATTCATATTAAAAACCTCAAAAGATTAGTATAAAAAGCAATTGATGCTTACAGCTTCACAGAGTTTACAGGCAATGCAACGCTCTTCACCAGTGGGATAACGGCGGAGAGCATGTTCTCCACGAAAACGAGGGCTCAAGGGACCTTTCTCAAATGGATAATTGATCTGCAAAACCAAGTTGTATTAAACATGTTATAGTTCAATCTTCATTCTTTAGAAACATGTTATAGTTCAATCTTCATTCTTTAGAAACTATATATCCACTACATAGAAGAAACTCACAGTCACTTTTGGCTCGAAGAAGTACTTCAGAGTCAGAGATAATCCTCGAACCATCTCAGTTAGAAACAAAGTATTAATGCTTCTCTCAAAAACTGCAGCCGTGAAACAGATGTCAAGATCCATTATCGCATCAAAATAACATGTATCCCAAGTAACAGATGCAAAACAGAAGTAAATATTTGAGTTTGATTCTTAAAGAAAATGATAGTTACCAGAACTCCAATCTTTTGAGATCTCCCTTGCTAGCTGTTCTCTTTCTTCATCATCTGTTAGTTACAGATATGAAGAGGAATTAGGCAATTGTACTTCCAAAGATCGGCAACATATTTAATCAGTTATGTGACGTGTCAAAGCCACCAGCTGTTATAACACACAGGCCTTTGGACGGATATTAAACGTAGACTGCTTAGGATCGCTTATTTTTTTTATAAAAAATATCCAGGGCCTGTAACTTTGATGCTCTTTTAAAAAGAAAAAAAAAACTCTGCCACAGTTTCCACCATTTGTTATGTACTGCTTAGGATCGCTTATTTTTTTTATGCAGGTGAGTATTGGACACAAACAGTCTTAACTACCCTTCTCTCATAGCCATAGCACCAAATTCAACCACCCTCAACATCCACCACCACTATCCACCCAACTCAACCACCTTTACCCCCTACCATCCAAATCAACCACATAACTGACCCAGCCAATTGGCCACCTGAACTTCACTACCAGAACAAAGGCCACCCTCACTCCTTTGCCCTTGAAACACGGACCTACTACGGTTGAGAGTGAAGGGTTAGAGGTGGAGGTTGTTGGGGTTGAAGGTGGTGGTTGCTGGGGTTGAAAGTGAAGATTTTTAGGTTGAAAGCGGTGATGGTGGTGACAAAAGATTTGAATGCGGTGGCCGAGATGAGCAGCCGGGTCGAGGTCAATGTTGAAGGTCAACCAAGGTCAATCTGGGGTTGACTGGGCTGGGTGGGAAGCTCGGTGGTAGCTGGGCTAGGTTTGCTTTGGCTTGGTATGGTTGGGGTTAGTGGTGGTTGGGATGGCTGGATTAGAGAGCCGGACTTGAGTGATGGTTGGGGTGGCTGGGTTTGGTGGTGGTTGTGGCACCATTGTAGTGATGGGGGTGGATGGGTAGTGAAATTTAGAGTTAATGTAGCCATGTAGGAGCAAGGGTAACTGGGTAAGGGTATACAAGTAATTGGCTTGTTTAGAGTTTACTCAGAAGGGAAACGAGAAAAATGGCAGGGAGGATGGGCCAAAATGAAAAATGACAACAAATGGCGAGAACAGAGGAATTATTTCATACGTGCGCTATTCACAATTCCCAAAATTCAGTCGGGTATCACTACATTAACACTTTGCTGCGACAATGAAAAAGATAGAAAGAATAAGCTGATAAAGTCTAAGCTAAAGCTAATCAATCTTCACTACAATTTGTCAGGGATTGTCACAAATGGCTATCACTAAGGGAAGATGCAGAGACATAAAATGAAGCTTAAATAGGAAGAAGACAGCACGAACCAACAAGACTAGGACAATTAAAATCGCTAAATAGCCTCTTGAGTTTTCCTTCCCATGTCTACCATTGCTTAAGTAGAGTTAACTCAATATTGGCATTTAGCATAGCCTCATTACTTATATAATATCTTAAGCTAACTTGAATGCTATCTGTGATGAATGTCACACCAACTCAAACTGATTACCCATCCCTCACAGTCATAAGTATGGTTTGCTCCTATATCCTTATTGCATCTTTTGCTTTGCTAACAAAAGGCAGAAGAAAAAGAGGCTTGCATAAAATCATTTGAAACGTGATTAGCTTTTTGATCTTCAAGGAAAGAAGATGTTCGCACATTTATCCTAAATGACCCATGCGGCCATACTTCTCAACTATCGAAACTTGAAGATGACAATTGATTAGATAGGTCAAAATTTATGTAGATTATATCTTGTAGCCAATTCAAAATGAATTGTATATTCCCTCGCAGTGCACTAATGTACCAATCATTAAATGGAGACAGTCTCTCAGATAACCGATAAATTCCAAAAACTCTCCATACATCACAGTACTTCTACTAAATGATCGATTTGGCATAAAGAACTATACATTCAAACATTCAACTACTAACACTTAATGTCAGCCACCAAGCTTTTGCGTATTGCGTAGCTATCGAAAATAGTTTCACATACCTTTAGGGGTCGAGAACGAATGTTTGGTAGCATATGATCTTGCCCCGTACTGGCTGTATCGTTCCAGACCCTGTCCTGTTAAAGCCTACACATACAAAAGGATCAAAGGCAAAAATGTTACACACATACGAAAAGCAACCTACTGTTTAGCAAGATCAATTACAACTAGGAGCTACAACACAAAGAAGACTAACTCGTTACATTAGGTTACTACTACCCTCCAGCCCGCCTTGCTTTTATATCCATCAAAGCAAATTCTAATAGAGAGATATAGGACGGACTCAAGTGTCCTTGTTTTACTATTACACAATGAACAACATCATGCCAACGGTAATGCTCTAGTTGAAAGTATCAATACATCCACTTTCGCAATGCCTGAGGAAGTGATCTATAAGTTATTTGGACAAAGAAGCTCGTGACTGAAGTACACAATGCCCATTTACTAAATCCTAAATTCTACAATAACTCTTAGTAATCCATTCTTAACCGCGAAGAAGCTCGTGACTTAGGTAAGTAATACTCATTGACTAAATCCCAGATTCTACAATCACTCTTAGCAATCCATCCGTAACCACGTTCGTGACTTGACTAAATCCTAAATTCTACAATCACTCCTAGCAATTAATTTGTAACCACGAAATGAATTATCTCTTAACACATTCTCAGCATCAATTTACGCTTTCGCTTCTCATGCTTCTGCTAGCTTTCAAATTTACGACACGAGATCAACATACATTTGTAAATGCGGAACGAAGTAAAAACGCAATTTTCTCATCCGCCTCAAATTTACGCCACAAGATCAATATAAAAACGCAACGAAATCACAGTCAATTTAACCTTCTTCCAAAATTCAGATTATATTCTCAGAAAACTCAACAATTATCTAATATCATGGAAGCTTAATCAACAAATCCTATTGAGTAAAATAATATCAATGAATTATGTAATTTACATTAATGATCATCAAAACATCGTAAAAATAAAGAGGAACATTAAGCAAATACAAGAAATTAGGGTTTGAAGAGAGAGAGAAGGAGAAGAAGCTTACAAGGTGAGAAGAACGAAGACCTAGAATAGACCTTCGAGCTAATATCCCCGCCATTTTCGTAGCAGATTGATGAAAACGGTGTCGTTTTACCGATCAAACTGAGATACGATTGAGATTTTCTCTAAAGGAGGAAGATGAAGTTGGTAATATTAAGTGAATGACAAGAATGAATATCACTGCCTCCCAGGTAGCTGCTTTGCGTTTTGTGGCTAATAAGGTTCTTACGCAGCGTTTTGAACTTTTGAAAGAAATTATTTCAATTATTATCGTGTTAGCAAAAATTTAGTTATTTATAAATACAAAATCTCATTGCAGACGGAAATAATCGGTCTTCAATAAAAACCTCCCACAAAGCACATGAGAGGGCAAGTGGGAGAGAGAGTGTGCCTCCCACGTGGCCTCTAATTTACTCTTTGGGAGAGGTCTTCATTAAAGACGGATTATGTCCGTCTTCAATGAGACGTACTGATTTATAAACCGTTTCACTAACTTCTATGTAAAACCGTCTTATAGAATAATATATGTAATACAAAGTATTACAAGTACTTCGGAACAACAAATTTTCAGGACTTCTTTTCTTTCGTTTACGAAGTTGGGGTTAATAGTTCGTCGTGTAGTTTCCTACAAAAAAACACATGAAATTGTATGCTTGGACGGAAAACAAAAATCGCGATATGTACGAGTGTACGACACTTTATTAGTGTCCGAGTAAGATGCTCAACACTAGGAACCTAGGATACCGATGAATCTAAAGCTTGAGCATGTAATCATGTTCATTTACTAAATATAGTTCAAACTGAGTCTGAATAATACTGATCGCGACGTTGTTTGTCAGACTTTAAACAAACCTCGGTTACATATGAACTGAAAGATGTAGTATAACAGTATTGAAAGTGACCTCGGAAATCCAGAAAATGAAATCAAAGATAAAATGAGCGTAAGTTGTTCAGAGGAGTAGAGGTCTGAAATGGAACGAATGCATCATTTCATATGTACACTGTCGAAAGATCCATACATCAAATACATTTTGTACAACTCTAGATTCTGAACACCGTGGGCGATCACTACCTGTATAATAGAGAGAGATTTTTATTCATCAGTAAGAATAATTAGCAATGGTATCATCATAATCAATGTCAGTTTCTATCTCGGATTCGCTTTCAGCGTCACTTTCTACATCCTGCATGCATGGACTGAAATTGCCTGATTCAAAATTCTGTCGGTTTTCAATGGCAGCCTGAACTCGTTGATGGAAGTCTTCATCAGAAGTAGCCAACATATACCGAAGTTTGAAGTTTACACGGTTTTCCACCAGCACCTTGTGCCTTGGTATGATTTTTTCTTCGAGGGAGTAGCTCAAATACCTGCACGAAGTTGTAATACAGTCTAGTTACCTAATTGTAGACATGACAAATGTATATCCCAACCCAAAATGATACACAATCCAATCTGATCTAACACGAAGTACATAATATACCTAAAATTATCCGTTCCAAACTGGCTCAACCTATTACCCAAACCTATTTGTGTCCAATTACAATTGGCTAAAGCAAGAGAGACTGAAAAGATTACGATGATTCGCCAACAAACAAAAGGAAACATATTCCTTTTGTTGCATCATGTAGCTTTGTTCCCATATTACATTATTGCACTCGGTCTAATATTAAACTCACAGACTCGCTATTACCTGGCTCCTGGATACGATAGGATAAAGCAACAAGGGTGACACTCAATGAACAGACTGCACTTTAGTTTGTCGTGAAAACAAAGTCATTAGTTGCAATTCTTAGCACAATTTCCATTCCGGATCATTTTCGTTTCTTTCGTTCTTTGTATCATTAACATATGGTAAGGTCGCACCTCACCCCTTACCCTGCCTCTGTAAGGTGGCGGTAGTTGTCTTATCAGAAAGTTTATACACGACATTCCTGTTCATCCAGGACTTTAGGTTTCCTTGACACATGTTTTGTATGATGGAAAGTGGAGGTTGGACTTCTACCCCACTTGCAAAAGTTCACACAAAAAGCCGATCTAAAGTAAATGTACACTATGTGATGAGATTCAAGAAGTGTGTTTTAACTACTCACAACATCCACATTGTTTGGTTAAAAAGAGTGTTCTGTCATGCTCTTTGAAGAGCTCACCTCGGAAATTCAATAAGATCCTGCAAAGGGCGGACCATGGTCCTCCGTAGGTAGCGATACTTGGGGCGGAGTAGTTCTGTGTTGTAACGTAGAAGTATTGGAAAATCTGCAATCATGTCACCTAACTGATGAAGTCTAATTCCAAGGGACAAAAAATACTTCACATTTCCATCCAACTTATTTGCTACGCTGCATCCTAGTAATCCAGGTGCCGAAGCTACCACCTTTGCTATATTTTTCTGAGTGACTCCGGCTTTTGTCAACAAAAACACAACCTGAAAGCAAAGTAGTAATGTAGTAAGAGGCTCGAATTTTAAGCATGGAGATCTTAGACGACACGTTCCCTAACAATCAAAGGTTGATAGTAAAACATGAACAATGTTACCCAATGGCCTCAAATGCTTCCGCTTATGGGAAGGTAGGGGGTCAAACATACATAGTCCATGTATTGACACAGCATAGCTGATGACTGATGGAAATAAAAAGCAAAATTATCAAGCAAAACAAGAAACAAACCACTGGACGAATTTTCTTGTATAAGCTGTATGTCAGTAACGGCGGACACTTGGCAAGCATGCGACCAACGGCATCTTCTTTTATACCCATGTCCAGCAGAAATTGTACCTACAAAATGATGAACATCATTATATCACTCTCGCAAGCTACAGAGACAGTACTGCATATAACATACTTTATGGAGGTGGAACCTTCATCAGGAAAAAATGGAGTTATGAGTGGAAATGGATAGCATTTAACATAAAAGGCAGAAGTTACTACCTTTGGGACGAGAGTCGTTTCCAGGTCCACACAAAACACCACTGGTTTGACAACAAGAATTCTTTTCACACCATCTTTATTAACTCCGAGATAGTAGAAAAGCTTGAGAAGGGGTTTAAATTGTTCCTCAATGCCACAGGCCATTAGTTGAGGCTTAATTGCCAACAGTCTTCCAACATCTTCATTATTAAGTCCGAAATCCTTAAGATAGTTTACCTAAAACCATGAGCCTCATGTCACTTTCTGCATAGGATATTGTAGTGCATTACTGTTCCCCGGAAGATAATGCTTCATAGCTAATAGCGCAAATTGTCATGCAGCATGATGCTATTTCTATACTCCTTTTGTAGCTATGTATAAACAGGGATACACAACGAAAGTCGGAAAGCAAATCGTGAAGTGAATGACACTCATATTTTCATACAATAGTAATATATGAAGTATGAACTACTGTCTAATTCATCCAATTCAATCGAACATAGCTTTCAGGGTCATAAAATTAACGGAGAACAGTAACATACCTTCAGCTTCATTTCATCTAAAGTATAATAGCCAAGCACTTTGGGATAATCATAGACCATTGTCCCAAAATCGTGATCATTCATGCCCATATCTGTGTAAAAACTAACACGAGTTTTCAAGTCTTTCATGTCAAAAGCTAATATTTCTGCACATCTGCTAATTACGTAGCCCATCCAATCCATTCTCACGCCTTTGCTCTCAAGATATGTAACAATTTCATCGAGTTCTTCAATGCTACGTTTAACAAGGATCTCCCCTACCCTCATGAACACGATTCCTATGCTTCTTCCCTTCACATGAACTGACTTTAACCATTCTGCACGCTTCATTATCAATCCCATATTTCCCTTTGATACAGATATGAGTGTCGCAATCTGAGGGTGTGACAAAGAATTGTGTTTCAACCACCTACAGAACATTCAAATAATGACTTAGCCCTCTCAAGTTGAAGCAATCTTCACACGACTTCTGTACATGATACACTAATGAAGTAATGAGTCCTTTCACCGTTGTGGTTACTTATCAAGTACTCATATACACCAACTAACTATTCACAAACTTTCAAACAGTGGCTAAGCTCAAACGATTAGCACCTAGAACAAGTAATCTACTGAACAGCCATAAATCAAAGCGTAAAAGACAACTGGAAACACCAAATATTCTATCATTCAGACAACTTGCAGCACAAAAATTACACCCAGAAAAGCTACCATAACAATGTCCTCTTAAAAGCAACACAAAACAATTAATCAACGAAGACATAAAACTAAATTAAAAGGAGACAGTAGCATGCTTAAATCTGCCGCAGCATCTACCAGGAAACACGACATAGTACTTACTCTGCATCCTAACCCACTAAAACAGTATCAATTCAACAATTTTCAGGCATCAAAATACTCAAATCAACAGCCAAGCATATGAGAGGATTGTACCTAAATTAAAAACCACAATGTAGCAAACTATCATTACAAAAAACTTACACTCCCTCTTCCATATACAGTATTTGTTTACCTATTCCATTTTGGTGCGTCTCATTTGTTTACCTTTATATTTCGAGAATGGTTATCACCCACTAGCATTTTCATCCACTCGTCAACCAATAATAATAGCTACAAATGGTGTCTTCCTATCTCCTGGTCGTTGTGCCAAAAGCAAAGATAATCAAATGACGGGGACTGAGGAGAGTCTATAACTATAAAATCTAGCACAACACGAAAATCGCCAAAATTAATGAGCTAGAAAAATACTACTAGGTTCAACCTTATAGCTAAAAAAGGTGTCTTCTTATCCTCGTCTTTGTGCGGAACGCAAAGGTAAACAAATGACCGAGACTAAGGAGTATATAACTACAAATTCTAGCATAACATAAAAATCATCAAAACCAACAAACTTAAAAAAGATTTAATAGAAATTCAACCTTATGAGAGGAACAACATTAGACTCCTCAATGAAACACCTAGCACGAGCATTAAACGAAAGTCTCGAAAATTCGGGATCTTTCTTCATAAAAGCAGCTTCAATCATAACCAAATCAATAAACCCACTAATCCTATTACCAACATTAGTAGAATAAGTAATACCAAATTTACCCTTCCTAACCATAACCTCAATAAAAATTTCCAAAGCAACTTTCCTCCTAATTTCAACAGCTCTAATCAACATTTCCTCATCATCCTCATCTTCCCTCAAAAGGGTACTCAGGGGAGGGGTAGAAAGGTCATTTCCATGAGGTGGTCTAGTATAAATTGACCCAGGAAATTGAGGTGGTCGTTTTCTTACTAAAGAAAGCTGCAAGATTGTATCTTTTTCTTGTTCTGATAGTGAAACGGCGTCGTTTTGAGGGCGAGTTTGGGGGTTTAGGAGGAGGGAAGAGGATTTGGAGTTGTGGGTACGGAGTATTTTGGAATTAGGGTTTGTGTGAATGGGAATTTGGGTGGTTGATTTGTGGATTTCTGGCAGGGGTTGAAGAGATGATGTTAGTAAGAGTTTGGAGTGGTGGAAGTGGTGGTGGTTTATGGCGGAGATAAGGTTGAAGTGTAAGTGAGTATGGTGAGTTAGCATTTCGTTTTAGTGATAGGTTTCATGAGGCGCCAAACTAATAACTAACTAAATATTATTATCCAATACTCACCTTGGTGATTCATTTTAACGATTAAGGCTAAGCAAACCTGGATATCCGATCCAGATTTTAAAACCGAATCGTATATCTGGTTTTAAAATTATAAAATTTGAGGATTTATACTATGTTCCGAATAATTTGGAAACCCGAAAATATGGTATCCGAAAATCTAGATATCGGGATTTCAAGAATCGGGTCTAATGCAGTTTAAATGCATACACCCTCCTGTCCTGGCCAATAGTTATCTATTTACATTTTGGGGTGTATCAATGAATAATTATCTATTTTTCATTTTTGGTGAATTTGTGTGGGTCACCTTTTATGTGCATGTGGGTTATGTGATTTGTGTGGTCCATTTCCACTCATATTGCTTTCCTTAATATTAATGCCAAAAGTAATAGATACTTCGTAACTATTAAGCGGGACAGAAGGAGTAATAAAGTCTGCCTCAGGGGGCCCTCAGCTTGATCGGGTTAGTCTCAAAAGTAGATACATTCTTAGACCAATAAGTCTTGCATGTGACCGTCGCAAACTTGCGACGAGTCAAATCCCCCTCACAAAGAGCAAGTGGCAAGGCAAGTGAGGGACTTCATTTGCACCTCACTTACCTTCTCACTTGCTCTTTGTAAGGGAAATTTGACTCATCACAAGCTTGCGACTGGTCGGTGCATTATCTTTTCTCTCCCTGCCTTCCTTTCTTGGGAACCATCAAGCATTACAACAATGTTAACACTTTTAACAAGCCAGCATGATTTCAAGATGCAAAATATGTGTCAAAATCAATAAGTTATATCTTAATGATGGTAAAATGAGAGTAAAAGAAACGATAGAAATTAAAGAGGCGGGATGGATGATAAGCTCCAAATTTTTCGTTATTTACCCCTTTCCCGAGTCTCGTTTTAGACATAAATTATACTTCTTCATAGTCAGCGTATTGTTTTTATTTCCTTTTTCTTAATTGGTAAGTATTGTATGGTCAAAATTTAATTGTATGTAGGTAGTGTGTTTTTTGTGGTCCAAATTCATTTTCTTAATTCTTGTGACAAAATAAAAAGGGAACAAAACAGTGACTTGGAAAAAATACGAATTAGACCCGTTCATTTACTATTTTAGTCGTATCTCGGTTATTGGTATTTTATTTTAATATTTTAGGATATCGAGTCAAAGGAACGGGATTACACGAACTCATGAAAAAGAAGCTAAACGAAGACGATACGTGGCGGGATAGAAGACGGAAAATGGAGAGGTCATGAGTCCCAGCCGACCGTCCGACCCATGACCGACCACCAGACCGGCCGTCGGCCACTAGTGGCAACCTCACGCCCGTCGTCGTTCTTGCGCAAAAATCGACCAAAGAAAGACCGATCGGCCGCCTGGCCACCGTCTGGTAACCACTCACTTTGTTCCGCTCTTCTCGACGCCAACACCACCCAGCCAATGAGGGCTCCCAAACAGCCAACCACTTGGCCATTGATTGGTGACCACCTATGCTCCTTATTTCCTCCATTTCGCGCATCAAACAACAACTATGGGTCCAAACCGCCCAGCCAGCCGGCTGGGAGCCATTTTTGTTGAAATTCGCCTTCAACTTCCACAGGGTTTGGAGTCATGCATGTGGAAGGTGCCCGGCCGACCGGCCCAGACCCCCACTCTTGTGTTATTTAGCTCTTTATGTTATTTGGGTATAAAGATAACATTATTATTACATGGTAAGGGGGACCATCACGTTATATTACAGGTTCATTAGGACAGGAACGTAAATTAGATTAAATTAGTTAGATTAATCCCTCCTTAACTATCTTAATCGTTCCATGTTCGATTGTTTCTTTTTCTTCCAGTTTCTTATGTTGGTTAATGATTATTAATAGACTATGATGAGTGGATTATTACGGAAATGTTTATAGGTTATTAGTTACATGCTTAGTTAGTCTCTGTGACACCCTCAAATTTGCGGAAAGAAAAAAAAATTTATTTAAATACATAAAAGAAATAAGATAGTACAAAACGAAGGTGTCATAAAATAAAAAGGTCATTACAAAACGGAAATAATATTCTACAAACGAAATGTACAAGACGGGAGACATATCTCCCGTATAAATACGGAAATAAAAGTGTGTACAATAAAATACAAACTATGAACCGAATATAGGTCCAAGGTAAAATACTTCACTCGCTAGCTCGTCATGTACCCCAAAATATGCATCACCACCTGTTCGACCGCATTAAATATAAACACGGAAGCCACAGTCAGTGGGGAGTAACTCCGAGTTCTCCCAGCCACGAAATGTCGAGTTTAATTAAACATGAATAACATAAAAGCAATGTATATGGAAAATACAAAACTTAACATATAGGATATGCTTTTCATGTTATGAAACAAATAACTAACATATAACCTATCATATGAAAGCTATCATGTGAATCCGATAATAAAATATAACTAGAGGTAGGGAAGCTGGTATGCTGGCTCAGCGGTTACCATGTAACATGGCCCTGATACACTCAAACCCTAATCAACACGTAATCATGTGAATCAGTTAACAATCGGTAATCCAAACTCTATCAAT
>JAIUZE010024393.1:0-30712 GCA_022085475.1 Heliosperma pusillum | reverse complement strand
ACTTTAAATTCTAAATTAAAACTTAAATTTGCTGAAAAGATTTCGTAAAATATTTCTACTAGAAAAATAGGGTACATTTCCGGGTGTTACAGATAGACTCGGGGATGACACTCTTAGGCAACCATACACTCACTAGGGCTTGCATCTCACCGTTAGCGGCATTTTATGTTTGATAAGATTGAGAATCGACAAATAAACCATGCCAAGTCATCCAATGATCACAAATAATCAATCATAAAATCATCCATCTAAACGTACAATTACGTTGACAACATCGCTCACGGTAAATGACACGCACTAGCACCGTGTACATGGCAAGTATGATTAAAATTGCATCCACGGGATGACATTTCCCTGAACGCATACACGATTCAATACATTTCGTCTATGTAGACTAATTTCCTCCCGATAGGACGACGATATAAATATTCGGTCCTAGTCTAAACCTGGCCAGACTCTCGGAATAAACATTTTCCGATTCGACAAGCGATGACATTTCGCATCCAAGACTCGGTCAATCATAGACGCCGAGTACCCCAAATTCGCTCAACCTTCACGAATGAGGTGGAAAAGAGCACAAGCATCATAACAAGCGGTACACTACATGCAATGACACCACCTCGCAAGTATAATACATTTGACGGCCGGGTCGATCAACGCAAAGCGTTCGCCTCCGAACAACGTCGTCATATGCCCACTGACACATGCAATTAAGCAGTAAGGATACACTCCTCGTTCCGATATTCCATCCTTAAGAACGTGGAGGTAGCCAGGGGAATGAGAATACAAAGCACATAACAAATAGTGCTCAAACCATTACACGTGTAAAACCGACTCAAAAGGGGATATATGGAAAACCGTCACAAAACATGCGATACAAGTGAATGGAATATCATATATTTGAAACATTAATATTTAAAGTCATTACGTAAATTTATACGATAAACGATCCATCGGAAATATTATAAATGAAAAACATAAGTAAGAAATACAATTGAAAGTCAGCGTGTGCCAACCTGTCAATGGGACCGGCTGCCGGCTACCCGGCTGGCACCCATAGTAACAATTGAAAACAAACGAAAATGCAGCGTGTCCCAGCAGGTCAAAGGGACCGGCTGCCGGCTACCTGGCTGGGACCAAAGTCATACGAGAAAAACAAAGGTAAATTGAGGTGTGTCTCAGCCGGTCGGCTGACCGGCTGCCGGTCGGCCGGCTGAGACATAACGCATTAGTAAAATTTTACGTAACAACAATTAATATCCAGCCACTCCCCAGCCGGATGGGGTCTAAAGTGCACGAAAATCATCACCTAACTCAAATGAACATTTAACCAACATCAACTATCATCATAAATCATCAATTTTCATCATCAATTATCGACTAACAACATTTATTATCAACAACACGATTCCTATGATTACTAATCCTATCCTAAATACGATTACTCACATAGAAAACACATTAAAACACGTAAATGATATCGAGTAACCCTTCACCGTTACCTTTTCGCGTCTTCAATCCTCGTCTAGGTCCTGTTCTATCAAGTAGTAGTCGTTGTCGAGGTCTTGGAGGTCACCACCTACAATTAGATAATAAAAGATGAATATAATTCACCTTTGAGAAAGACGGATAAATTGAAACGCGAGAAAGACGGTAATTTTATTACCAATTAAGATAGAGGACGATGAGAGGGAAAGAATAAGACGAACATTATTGAATTTGAGCGAGTAATGAAGGAGTAGTGACGATATTTAGTTTGAGCAAGTATGGAGGTTAGGGTTTTGGTGGTTACTTGGTGAGGAAGAAGAGTAGGTTGAAAGAGGGTGAGTTAGGGTTAAGGGGAAACATAAGGAGTAAGTGGCAAATTTCATGGAAAAAGCCCATAACGTCTTAAGACGTAATTTACTCGGAATCTCGCGTAAAGTCCGAAAACGAACTCAGAAGTTCTAAATTAGACACGGAAAATTTAATTCTAAACTAAAACTAAATTTCGCTGAAAAGTATCCGTATAATATTTTTACTATAAAAATAGGGTACATTTGCGGGTGTTACAATTTATTTTTATTTTACAAATGTTAATTTGATTTTCTATTATTTTAGGAAGACCATACTAGGTATTTATATTATTGTTCGCATTTTATTTATATGTTACATGCATTCCAAATCGCCATATAAATCACACATGCATTTTATAGAGTTAATCGACCGCGCCAATTATAATTATCGATAGATCACAAATTTTGTTCACTTGAAGGAGATAGATTATAAATTGAGTCGACCTCTATTTTAGCAATTGAGACTTAGCCTTGACAAATAGTAGAACCCATGAATCCCAATTTGCTAAGGAAGTAGACTCGGCTCACCGAGGTGCTAAACTTATTACGTTGGGTAAAAGGGGCAATAAATTGTTATTGCATCAAAATTTGGTTGTTCACAACGGAAAAATTAGGGTCCATTGCCCATGTGTTCCGGGTAAAAGATGAAAATAAATTATTTCATCGACCAAGAATTATAATTGTAGAATCGGTTAAAGAGTTAACCCACCAAGTAATATTAATAAAGGTCGTGGACTCCGTGGCTCACATAAACCCGAGTTAATATAGGATTTGGGTCTTGGAATCATTTATGCAACTGGGTAGAGGTCCTATATAAATGCCAATCTTGTTTAAAATGTTTAAAAGTACTTATAACGATAAATGTTGACATTTCCTTCATCTCAAATTTTGTAGTTTAAACTTGTTTATTCGCATTGGTATTTACCGTCCCATCTCTCGCACCAACTCTTACCACCGTGTCATGGCTAAGATCCTTTATGTATCAATGTAAACTCGAAAAGAATGGTTCTAAATTTCGCGGATTGGAATGGGCAAGTTCACCTAGCCACCAAAGGTGAAGGTAATCATCGTTACCTCACCGAGGCTTATACCACCACTCCTAATGCGAGGTCAACTAACGCCGTAAAGGAGGCCAATGAGACCTACCCAAAAGAAGTCGGTCGAGATCAAGAATGTCTTGATCTTCTCTAAGGATGTCGAGCTTCAAAGGAATGCCATATAGATGAATTCCACATATGGTATCTACTCTAAACTCGTGACCATGTTTTCACGAGCTCATAGGATCGCACAATATGAAGCCACATCTCAATTTTTCGACCTTAACATGTAGGATGGTCAAAATGTTAACCCCACGTGCTCAAAATGATTGAGCATGTCAAGGAACTCAAGGAGCAAGGAATAACAATACCCAAGAAACTTGCGATTAACCGTGTACTCCACTCTCTAAATCGTATCATAGGGTTTGTTGACTTTAGGGTGAAATTCAATATGCAAAATGTCACCACGACTCTCCATGAGTTGCACAAAATACTTGTGCAAACCGAGCGTGAAATGGGATGCCTTGCTAGCACGAGCGAAAATGTTTTGAACATCAATGACAAATGCAAAGGGAAGTTCAAGAAGAGTGGACACAAAGCGAATAAGCCCACACCTTCTGAGGACAAAGAACGACTATTGAGAATAGTTCTTCTAAGTCTAAGAAGGGAGTCGCCTCCAACAACAAGTGCCATTAATGTAATTATATAGGCCATTGGAATTGTAATTGCCCCATATATTTGGGAGGTATTAAGATTGGAGGAGTTCTTCCAGTAGATAATAGTTCTCCCAGATGTTTATGTTATTGATATTAATTTCAACTTTGGTATTTTGATACAAGTTGTAGTTCTCATCCTCCTAATTAGATTAAGGGTATGAGAAGAATGACAAGGCAAAGCAAGATAAAGGAGACCTATGGATTGGCTTTGCGTTATTTTGTCTTCCAAGTTATTGTTTTATTTTGAATATCGTTTTTGAACTTTTTGATTTCCAAGTAAGACATGGAAACTGGCTTTATTTCCATTTTGAAAGACAATTGTTGTACTATATAATGATAGCTTGATTTTCAACCCTAGTCGTTATGTTTGTGAATTTATGTTCTTAAACGTTTCATTATACAAAGTTAATATCGTAAACATAAAGTGTTGCGACTAATTGATCATATGAGAAAATATAATGATTTGATCATTATAATCACCTACGTTATGAATTGGATTCTTACTTATGGAGCTGTGACTAAGTATCACAACTTATTTGAAATAAGAAAGATCAATTACATAGTCAAATCGAGTTAAGGAACTCACATTTGGGGATTTGCAATCTATATAAGCCCCAAGATAAGATCTTTTAACGACAATATGACTCCATACGGGTTATAGGAGGGATAAGAACCTAAATTTGTTCAAGACATGGATGAAGATCCAAGTATTTAGGTTTATATAGAACAAGTCTATTGAAAAGCTAGAATACAAAGTCTAGACAAATTAGTCTACTATAGATCGCTCAAAATTAAAAACGAGCACTTTACTCCTTTAAACCTAGAGAACAAAGCTGTTTGTGGCTCATTGTGCTATCCTTCAAAAAAATATGTGTATTTTCAAAAGGATAGAGTGGGAGAAAATTTGCCACAAACTAATTTTGGATAGGGAGACAAGAGAAAATGTACTCAAGTCGTCCAAGGTTAGAGGCTAGTAGTAAATTAATTTTACTATATGAAAGTAATAAGACTGTGATCTATAGAATGACCGTTACTAGTTCCAATTCGAATTTGTTGCATAAAAGCCTTTGAATCCAAGATGGAATCAATGAATATAAATAATTTTACTTGGAGAGGTTTGGACCTCTCTAGGGTAAACAAAACTTTAAGGTAAAGAATTGCATAGATAGGCATAAAGATGTCTACATATTTACGTTGAAATATATCCATCTTTGAGATCTAAGGTTATAGTTACTACACCTCATTGAAAGTATATGTATGACAAGTAGTTGTGTGTATGACATAAACATAAATTGTCATGCAAAGCTTATAAGATCAAATGTGTGATCTAAGCGCTTAAGTGGTTGTAATGATCGTTTCATGATAAAATAGAATTATCTCTTCGAATTATCGAAGATTCAATTTTTATGAAACGATGTTAGATGAGCGTTAAAACAATCATGTATGGACATGAAGTTATGTGGGAGTTCAAACTGTCATGTTTGGACATGATGATTAGTGGGAGAAAATTGACTTCCATGTCTTGTATGTAAGAGACATAAGCATTAGGATTGATGTACTGACATTGCCTTCCGTGGAGGAATGTTTGAGAAATCATGTCTAGATGAAAGACTTGGAAGAAGCATATCATATCTAGAGCAAATTGTCTTTCATGTCTCGTATGTAAGAGACATATTAATCAGTAGGAATGATGTATTTGTTGGAGATAGTGTCCTCCACAGTTAGTGTGATAACATGAATAAATCTCTTACAGGTTCACAGGGTATACTTAGTATTCTTATCAGTTGATTAACGTTTATCGATAACGGTTGGCTTGCTAGGAGTTTGACGTTATTGTCATTTTAATGGCGGTGATCAACTGGTCCCTAAAAGTCACACCTAAAGGATGTGTCTGAGAGATGTGATTATATGAATAATATAATCATATTGATGCCTTATTATATGACTAAAAGGTTAGTCGATGTATATGACTAAAAGGTTAGTCAATGTAATGATGATACGATTATTAAATAACGATTAAATAATATTAGCTGAGACGAATTAAATATAATTTGTAATTGAATATAAACCGTTATATTTAATCAATGTATATAATATACGCTTAAACGAATTAAAATGTTAATTCGTAATTAAACATAATATGTTATATTTAATTAGAAAATTATAAATATACGGATATTTATAGTTGACGTATATATTATATTACATGCTAATATAACCGAAAAAGGAAAGAAAAAAAATAGTCTTTTCTTACCCTAATTTTCGGTTAATAAGAGATTAAAATAAGAGAAAATATCTCCTATTATTCTTTTATGATAACTAAGTCAAAACCCTAATTACAAGAGGAGTAAAAAGAGGAGAGACTCCTGCTTGACCTACGGGAGTCTTACGGCCGAAACAGTTGGAAGAAAAAAAAAACAGTTTTTTTTCTCTCTAGTTCTCTCTATCATTCATCATCACACAAAAAGAAAAATTAGCAGTAACTTTTCTCTAAAAATTCTAGCACAAGCAAGGCATATCTTGGAGCATCTTGGGTGCAACAATTAGGAGAATATCGATTTTGATATTGTTCAAAGGCCAAATTTGCTAGGACCAAAGGTTAATTCTAGATTCATTATAATTTTATATTATGGAATTCATTTATGACTCGTAATTCATATACTATAGTTTCGTTATAATCCGTAATTTAATGACGAAATATACCGAGATTTCCTACAAGTTGTTTTGATTTAATAAGGATTAAATTAAAATGTAAATGGAAATCGATTTGAATGTTCATCGCTATATATTTTTCGGTATTCATTGATTTAGATATTCATTTTAAATTGTTAAATTGAATCATCTAGTATGTATCGATGTTTAATAATGATTAGATGTTAATAATTTGTACCGATCTTAAAAATATAAGTGACATCAAATTAAATTGTATATTTTAAAAAAAAAAAATTCGTGGCTGCCAAAAAGAAAAAAAAATGTTTCGGTTTTTTTTATTATTTTTGGTTGAAAGTTTTTGTTATTATTCATTATAATGATAATGTTTCGTTTATTGTTGTGAAGAAGTTCACAATAATTGGATACCTAATTATTTTAAAGAGGTTTAAAATAATGTTGTATTAATTCATGTTAAAGAATATGAATTAAAATTGGATTATGTTTTGTTGGGGTTATTGTGACTAATTAAGGAATTGTCACATAATTTTGATCATTTTAAAAGGTGGTTTGGATAAATTACTCTTCATAATTAAAGAATTATGTCTTGAATGATTAATTTATAGTTGATGCATTTTATTATGTTGAATGAATGGTTGAATGGTTTAATTTACGTATTTTGGTAATCGGTTGTAATTTGTATTACCTAGTGTGGCCTTAGTTGATCATGTTTTCGTAATGATGGAAACATGATCTTTGATGTAATTTTGAGATCTCGAATCTCCATCTTATTTTTCATTAAATTATGTTTTTAAATTAGAATGTAAATAGGTTTATATTTTGTAATTTACTAAATGTATTTTGAGAAGACTAAAGATGGAGATCGGATTGCTCACTCCCGCTACATGGATCAAGATGGAACATCAAGACAAGCTTTTCGGGTCCAAATGGGTTGGATTCCAAAGTTGTATTTTGTTCATTTTGGTAGATAGGCCACACTAGGACTTTGTAATATTTTTATGTATTTTTCCGTTCTTGTTGCCTTTTCATCATATGATAATTAGTGCATGAATTTAAGCCATCATTTTAGTTTATTCATTCTCGCATGCTAGATATTAGTTCACTTAAAATTGAATTAAAATAAAATTGATGGGATCTTCCTCTAAACCTAAAATTGAGACTAGTCTTTATAGGCCAAACTACTATTTATCCCTTCTTCGTCGCTAGGCATATAGGACCTTACTCTCCATATGACCCCTTCTACGTTGGGTAAGTAGTGTGTGTTGACCTATTTTATCTCAACATTATAGTCCGAAGAGTTTCTCGTGATTATGATGGACTAAAGATAGAATTTACAGAAATTTATCGACCAAGAATTCTAAAAGTAGAATTAGCCAAGAGACTGGCTTATCAATTTACAGATAATTGAGTCGTTGGATCATTTATATGATTCTTGAGGGAGGTCAATTGTATAAATGCTCGAATCTTTGCATTAAAACAAATTTTGCACTAGACTTAAATTCAAATCGATGAGTATGCTTATTATGATTTTCTTCTTTTTCAGTGTAGAACTCGTTTATATTGATAATACTGCATATAACAAATGGTTGGAAATACTGATATCCTTATGCCAAGTGCCACGCTCGCGCGCAAATCCTGGCTTAAAGCTTTTATGGACCACATGAATCAGTCCACGCGACTGAAGAATGACGGGTCCAACTTTGCGGACTGGGAGGCGGCATTACGGAATGCTGCCATTGCTGACGGTAAGCTCAAGTACTTGACTGAGCCAATACCGCCAAACCCAGGCCCCAATGCGAGAGCTAACGAGACACTTGAATATAGTGACTTCGTTATGGAAGTGGGTGCGATAAAAAACGTACTCATCTTTGCAATGGAAAGCAATTTGCAAAGACGCTTCATTGCCCAAGGTGCAAACAAGATTTTCACCACGCTCACTAACGAATTCTCAAAAGCACCGAGGATCGTTACTTATGAGCATACTTGTCGCTTCTTTGAGGCGAAACCCCAAAAGGGGCAACCGGTTAGCCCACACATTCTTGATATGATTGAGAATGTCGAGAAACTGGAGGCACTTGATTGCAAAATCAGTGAGAGCATAGTCATTGACCGTGTGCTTCATTCACTTCATGATGGTTTTGCCCTTTTCAGGGCAAATTATTATATGAATGATATGAAGAAAATTCTTCATCAGCTACACTCACTTCTCGTACAGACCGAGAATGATATGCAATTGAGTGGGAGCATGAAGCAAGATGTTCTCATGATTTCCAACAAGGGCAAAGGTAAGGGCAAGGCTCATGGCGACCTAGCTGTAGGAAAGCCAAAGTTTAAAAAGTCAGGAAACGGCAAGAGTGGGCATGGTGAGACCAGTGGCTCACAAGGCAAGGCAAAGAGCAAGGACAGTAACATGGAGTGCCACCATTGCCACAAGACTAGGCATTGGAGGAGGAACTGTCCCGTGTAACGTGAGGACATAAAAGCAGGCCGCGTCACTTTTGTTGGTATGTCATCTTTTATTCATATGATTGAGATTAACCATGCAAGTTTCGGAACTTGGGTACTTGATACTTGTTGTGGTTCTCATCTGTGTAATCATGCAGGGCCTAAGAAACATCACACCTCTCGCAAAGGGTGATGTGGACCTGCGAGTGGGGAATGGAGCAAGAGTTGCTGCAGTCTCAGCGGGAACATATGTAATCCAACTCCCGAGTGGTTTTGAGTTATATTTATATAACTGTTGCTATGTACCCAGTTTATCTAAGAACATTATTTCTGTTTCCGTACTAGATAAAGACGGTTTTTCATTTTCAATAAAAGACAATAGCTGTATTTTCTCTTTTAACAAAATGATTTATGCCAAAGCAGTTTCCATGAATGGAATTTATATCTTAGATCAAACCACAGACATATTGCATGTAAATAATAAGAAATTAAAGGTTGGTGACTGATGTGGTCGTTATACACCAAAAATAAAACCTAAGTCTACTAACTAAGAAGATAGCGGAAGTAGGGTCGATCTCCACAGGGAGGAAACTAACTAACTGAAATCTAAATCTGCCAGTAACAATCCGGGGGGTTTTGAAAAGGTTTTAACTAACTAAATAAGATTAAAGGAAGAGAAGTAAAGACAGAAATTAATATGAAATAAATCAGATAAAGAGAGAATATGCTAGGATTCGGTCCACTGCAATATCGGCATCTATGGGTCAACTAAGTCAGTCAATCTATCAATGAGAAGAGCAACGGTTTTCTCCTCTCGGTCTCAAACCACCCTAGGGATTTTCCTAATTAACTCTCGTCCTCTTAGGAGTCACCTATCAATTCTAAGCAAGCCTTCCCTTCCAATCTCTCGATCCAGGTCGGGGTTAACTACCTAGCCTAGTCTTCTGCGTGCACTCATTCGACTAGACCTCAATTAAATTGCTTAGACTGATTCTCAAATTCAAGACGAACTAAAATAATCTATCCTAACATGCCTCTACTACAGTTTCCCTCATCCCAACATACAAAGGAATTAGCTACTCATATTATTAACGATGCTAATAAAGACGATTGAACATATGACGATAGACATAATAAAACCGTGGTTAAAAAGCATGAACAATAACAACGCAGCAATTAAGAGAAGTAAAACAATAATTGAGACTAAAATAAGGATTAAGAATAAAGAGAGAAAAGTAGTTTACAATCTTAGCAAATCCGGCGTAAAGAACAAATCCTACGTCGATAAACCCGAATGCAAAACCAAAGATAAAGTTCAGAAACTAATGGAAGATTAATGCTAATGATTCCGAACCCTAAGGGTTCTGAATCCTAATGATTCTGAATTATTCCTAATGACGTAAATAAGAGTTTATATAATGCAAAACACGACTCTTAAACCCTAATTAAGCTATGGACTTAAGGCCCAAGATAGATTATACTCGATCGAGGGAAAAAACCACTCGATCGAGGACTTTATTCTAGGAAATCACTCGATCGAGTAACAATTTTACTCGATCGAGCAATTTTTCAGCAGCAACCACTCGATCGAGCACAGGACAGCTCGATCGAGCAACTTTTCTCTTCAACTCTCCTCGATCGACCAAATATATAATCGATCGAGGTCTTTTGGCCTATCGTGCAGTGTTGGACATGGCTTTGGACTTGATTGCAAGCGGTTTCACGCTTTCCCATGCAAGAGCTTCTGTTCCGCTCCTTCCATTCTCCTAAATCCATGCAAAGTGGACTGTTTTGGCTCGGTTTACGCTACTATGCAGCTTGTACCTACAAAATAGTAATGAAAGTACAAAGTAGCCAAATAGGGGCATATGGTGATATAATATCACCTGAATGACATAGAAATGCGTGCATAAATGGACTAGAAAGTCTATATAAAATACACGCATCAAACTTCCCCAAACTAAACCTTTGCTTGTCCTCAAGCAAACTAAATGCAGCTATAAGGAACAATATAAACCTAGGGGAATGGAGCAAGTCTCAGAGCTAGCTACAAGTCAATGTTAAACAGTTTAATACACTCGATCAATCGCTACAAAGCTTAATACGAAAGTAAACGAATTTATACAATCTTGGAAATAAATTAGATTTTTGACCTTGCAAGACTCAACCAAATTCGGACTCTCACGGGTCACTCTTCTCTCAACAAGCAAATGGTAAGTAAATATGTATAAGAAAGAGAGAAGAAAATATAGTCACTCACCTAGACTACGATCGACACAACATGCATTGCTAACTAACATGAAAGATGATTCAAGCACCGTACACACGCATAACCACCGTTTAAGGACCATCATGTGCCGAACATTTGCAAAAGTATGGATATGTGAGGCTAATTGGTAAGAAGGGGCAAAACAATTAATGGAAATGTGAGGGTAAATAGCCAAGCTAGTTCTTAACAAGACCGCAATAGAACTCGTTCCATCTTCCAACTATCAAAAATTAAGCTCGATGCCTTACCAAATCTAGGCATAAACAACACAAATCCCATGAAACACCTTGACAAATAATGATAAGCACAGGAGGTGTAAACAACAAAAACTTCAGCCAAAAATTTTTCTTAATATATTTTTTCATTTTTTCTTTCTCTTCTTTTCTTTTTCTTTCTTGGCTGACTGAGGAAAACCACTCGATCGAGTAGAATGAGTCACTCGATCGAGGCACAAAAACACAAAACCACTCGATCGAGGTACTGACAACACTTCTCTTCTTTTTCTCTCAAATACCCACTCCAATCAATGAAAACGAGCCAAAACTGACACAACGGTAAAAAATACCTCGACTACTAAACTAGCTCGGCAAAGGTAGGCTCAGTTTAGGATGTAGTTAAGGGCAACATGCAGATATGGCTTTATGTGGAGTTAATGGGGTAAAATGAGGAAAAGGGAGATGCAAAAATTCTCAAAACACGTAATACCGACCACAAACCCAATGCGTGCAGGCAATAAGAAATCAAAATTCATATACAAGCAAATGACATGAGATGTGGGGAGTAACTACTCTCATTCCTAGATGAACTGGTCATGGATGTCACCAGTTATAGGCTCTAAAACTCAGAATATATAAGTAGTTTGCCAAAAAGTTGAGTCAAGTCTAATTATCAAATTTAAATTCCAAGACAAAATTCATAGTTCACTATTTCGATTTTACTACGTAAGTCAAGAAAGGTGCAAGGAATAGTATAAAATAGACTTGTAGTGCAATTTCATCACAAACAAGACTCCAATCCGACTCAACTATATGCAAAAATAAACGTGATATTTTTGATATTTTTGATTTTTTTTTTTTATTAACATGAATTGTAAACGTGAATGCAATACAAATGCAAATGCAGACGCAAAAGGATGTAAAACACTTCCCCAAACCAAAACAGACAATGTCCTCATTGGCTATAGCACAACAGCATATAAGGGAAAGGGAAAAACAACCTAATACATGTTCCTAAGGAATGAAATATATGTAAGGAATGGAAGAACAAAAGGAACAGAAACAACTCACAAAACAAAGCTTCCCCAAACCAGCATCAAACTGGGGGTCGATCGAGTAGAAAGCCGACTCGATCGAGAACTTTTTCAGTCACGGTTGCTCGATCGAGTAATTCTCTTGGCAGCACAACCTTCGACTTTGAGCAATTGTTTCCCGCTTCTTTCTCCTGCAAAACGATGCCAACCGATACCCAGAAATACCAAAAAATGTTCAGCAGGAAAAGTAAATTGTCTACTGAAAACGCGATAAATTGTCTTTACAAATTGCACGGGGTTGCAAACCCGGCTAATAACCAAATAGTTTCATGACAAGGCCACCGCTAGGCCTTTGACTTGCGGAAGTACTCTCAGCTGTGGTAATTTCCGCCTTCTTCTTCCACACATACGGTCTTTTCTGGGAGTCTAGCTCCACTTCTGAATCACTCGAACATGTGTGAACTTCTTTCATCTTCGCTGGTACGGTAATCTCAACAGTCGAAGACGGAATCAGGAGTACTCAAGTCTTCCTCCTGAACAGTCCTATCTAACCCTCTCTACCTGCGCATACACAACTATAGAGAGAAAGATAAGAACAGTCTTCAGGAATTAGAATTCCTTAAGACGAGACAGAAATAAATAACAGAAAATTAAATTGCCTCCCCGGCAACGGCGCCAAAATTTGATGTGGTCGTTATACACCAAAAATAAAACCTAAGTCTACTAACTAAGAAGATAGCGGAAGTAGGGTCGATCTCCACAGGGAGGAGACTAACTAACTGAAATCTAAATCTGCCGGTAACAATCTGGGGGGTTTTGAAAAGGTTTTAACTAACTAAATAAGATTAAAGGAAGAGAAGTAAAGACAGAAAATAATATGAAATAAATCAGATAAAGAGAGAATATGCTAGGATTCGGTCCACTACAATATCGGCATCTATGGGTCAACTAAGTCAGTCAATCTATTAATGAGAAGAGCAACGGTTTTCTCCTCTCTGTCTCAAACCACCCTAGGGATTTTCCTAATTAACTCTCGTCCTCTTAGGAGTCACCTATCAATTCTAAGCAAGCCTTCCCTTCCAATCTCTCGATCCAGGCCGGGGTTAACTACCTAGCCTAGTCTCCTGCGTGCACTCATTCGACTAGACCTCAATTAAATTGCTTAGACTGATTCTCATATTCAAGACGAACTAAAATAATCTATCCTAACATGCCTCTACTACAGTTTCCCTCATCCCAACATACAAAGGAATTAGCTACTCATATTATTAACGATGCTAATAAAGACGATTGAACATATGACGATAGACATAATAAAATCGTGGTTAAAAAGCATGAACAATAACAACGCAGCAATTAAGAGAAGTAAAACAATAATTGAGACTAAAATAAGGATTAAGAATAAAGAGAGAAAAGTAGTTTACAATCTTAGCAAATCTGGCGTAAAGAACAAATCCTACGTCGATAAACCCGAATGCAAACCAAAGATAAAGTTCAGAAACTAATGGAAGATTAATGCCAATGATTCCGAACCCTAAGGGTTCTGAATCCTAATGATTCTGAATTATTCCTAATGACGTAAATAAGAGTTTATATAATGCAAAACACGACTCTTAAACCCTAATTAAGCTATGGACTTAAGGCCCAAGATAGATTATACTCGATCGAGGGAAAAAACCACTCGATCGAGTAACAATTCTACTCGATCGAGCAACTTTTCAGCAGCAAACACTCGATCGAGCACAGGAGAGCTCGATCGAGCAACTTTTCTCTTCAACTCTCGTCGATCGACCAAATATATAATCGATCGAGGTCTTTTGGCCTATCGTGCAGTGTTGGACATGGCTTTGGACTTGATTGCAAGCGGTTTCACGCTTTCCCATGCAAGAGCTTCTGTTCCGTTCCTTCCATTCTCCTAAATGCATGCAAAGTGGACTGTTTTGGCTCGGTTTCCGCTACTATGCAGCTTGTACCTACAAAATAGTAATGAAAGTACAAAGTAGCCAAATAGGGGCATATGGTGATATAATATCACCTAAATGACATAGAAATGCGTGCATAAATGGACTAGAAAGTCTATATAAAATACACGCATAAGTGACAAAGATCAAACTTATCTATGGCACTGCGGTATGGGACACATAAATGAGAAACGTGTAAAGAACCTGATTGACAATAGGACTATCTCCCCATTTGATTACGAATCATTTGGCACGTGTGAATCATGTCTTATCGGTAAAATGACTCGAATTTCCTTCAAAGGTGTTGGAATGCGCGCTAGTGACCTATTAGGACTCATACCTACTAATGTATGTGGACCTATGTCAAAAAACGCAAGAGACGGCTATAGATATTTTATCACTTTCACGGATGATTTGAGTAGATACGGATATGTCTACTTAATGAAGCATAAAAGTGATTCCTTTGAAAAGTTCAAGGAATACCAGAATAAGGTTGAAAACCAATTGGGAAGAAAGATTAAAGCACTTCGTTCAGATCGTGGTGGCGAATATCTTTCAAATGCGTTTGATCAACACCTTAAAGACTGTGGTGTCGTATTACAGTTAACTACACCTGGAACACCTCAATTAAATGGTGTGTCCAAACGGAGAAATCAAACATTACTTGATATGGTTTGATCCATGATGAGTCACACGGTAGTACCTGATTCATTATGGGGTTATGCAATTTTGTCAGCTGCTCTTATACTTAACCGAATTCCGTCTAAAGCTGTAGACAAGACTCCATATGAGTTGTGGAGGGGAACGGTCCCCAACTTGTCCTTTATTCGGGTTTGGGGCTGCGAGGCTTATGTCAAGTAGAGACACGAGGATAAGCTCGCCCTGCGATCGGTCAAGACATACTTTATTGGTTATCCAAAAGTAATGTTTGGTCATTACTTCTATTCGCCTACCGAACAACGAGTTTTTGTTGCAGCTAGTGCGAAGTTCTTAGAGAAAGAGTTTCTCGAGAATAAGACAAGTAATAGAACCTTCGATCTGTCAAAGATTCAAGAAACAAAAACCGAGCAACCAATGGAGGAAGAGGTTCCTTCAACTTCTGCTATGGTTAACATCCCTATGGAACCTAGGAGGTCGGGTAGAGTCTCCATTCCTCCAGACAGATACATTGGTATGGTCGAGGAGAATGAGAGAGATGATGTTTTACGCCTAGAGAGTAACGAACCCGTTACCTATAAAGGTGCCATGACCTGTTCCGACTCTAAGCTATGGCTTGAAGCCATGCAATCCGAGATGGACTCCATGTATGAGAATGACGTATGAGATCTTGTTGATTTGCCTGATAAGGTACGGCCTCTTCAGTGCAAATGGCTTTATAAGATAAAGCATTCCGTAGAAGGACAACCAGACACCTATAAGGCACGACTAGTGGCAAAAGGTTTCACTCAAGTGCAAGGATTGCATTATGATGAAATTTTTGCACCCGTACTTATGCTGCGTTCCATTCAGATAATCTTAGCGATTGCCGCTTTTCATGACTATGAAATTTGGCAGATGGATGTGAAAACCGCCTTCTTAAATGGTTATTTGGAGGAGGAATTGTACATAGTACAACCCGAAGGTTTCATTGATCCTAAAAATCCTAAGAAATTTTGCAAGCTTAAGCGTTCCATTTATGGACTTAAGCAAGCTTCTCGGAGTTGGAATCATCGTTTCGACTAGGTGATAAAAGAGAATGATTTCACTCGATTGGTCGAGGAACCATGCTTGTATATCAAGTCGAGTGGGAGTAATATTGTCTTCTTGATATTGTATGTCGATGACATACTCTTGATTGGGAATGACATTCCTCTCTTATCTTCGGTAAAAGTATGGTTAAAGAACCATTTCCAGATGAAATATCTCGGTGAGGCACAACGCATATTGGGGATCCGTATCTATAGAGATAGATCACGACGGATGTTATCACTCAGTCAGGAGTCTTATATAGATAAGATTCTTGAAAGGTTCAGCATGACTAACTCCAAGAAGGGGTACCTTCCAATGACTTCTAGGATGCATTTGAGTAAAACGCAGGCACCCAAGACATCGGAAGAGGTCAAGCGCATGAGTCGTGTTCCTTATGCATCAGCCATAGGATCGATCATGTATGCCATGCTATGCACACGTCCAGACGTGGCATATGCATTGAGTATGACGAGTCGGTACCAAGGCAATCCAGGTGAAACACACTGGATGGCTGTTAAAAATATACTTAAGTACTTACGAAGGACTAAGGATTGGGTATTGACTTATGGAGGAGATACTAAGCTATGCGCAATCGGTTACGCGGATGCTAGCTTCCAAACGGACCGAGATGACTCAAAATTTCAGTCTGGATTCGTCTTTACTCTTAATGGCGCTGCGGTCAGTTGGAAAAGTTCCAAACAAAGTGTTAAAGCAGATTCTACAACTGAGTCCGAGTACTATGCCGCTTCGGAAGCTGCAAAGGAAGCTATATGGATGCGTCAGTTCTTACAAGGATTAACCGTAGTTCCTAGTTCGAATAACCCTATCACCATCTATTGTGATAATAGAGGTGCCATCTTCCAGGCTAAGGAGCTTAAGTCCAGCAACAAGTCTAGACATGTACTTCGGAAGGCTCACATGATCCGAGATTACGTGGAGCAAAAGGAGATAGTGATAGACAAGATTGCTTCGGATGACAATATCGCGGACCCTCTCACTAAACCGTTAAAATATGATAAGCATGAAGGGCACGTTATTTCCATGGGAATTAAATATGTTCCTGAGTTGTAGTAGCTGTTTTATGTGGATTAGATAAATGTATCTTTTTCATGCACTATTTATAACATCATCGTATTGTTTCATATTTTGTTTTTCATGTGGATTGTACGACAACATTGAACGCCACAAAGTGAACTGAATTACATTATAATTGTTTTGGTTCGTAATCGCCTACATGAGCTGATAACTCTGGCAATTATACTGTGAAGTTGATTGATGGTGGGTTCAACGAGCCATAAGTCAAACGGTTGACTGATCGATCACATATACGAGTTATAAAGATACCTCGTAAGACATCGTGACAATGTTATGGAGTCCTAAATGTTTCAGAACATTCGGTGCCAGGTCGTGGATAGGACGTCTATAGTGTTCCTAAGAGTCGATTCTTTTGACTGTCGACTGTCTCTTGAGATTAAGGTTGTTTTTGGGTGAATTTGGTTTCTTTCACATGGTCGACCGTAACAGGAGGCTAAGTAGATTTTTACTGGGTCATTTCATACTGTGCTTGTATCTGCAGGATTCGAGTTGAGGAAAATATCCAACCTTTATCAGGTTTTGTTATTGCTCAGGGCCACTTGAGGAGTTGTAACTGAAATTCATGGCCATGCTCGAATAATGATTCGTTTATCAGTTAAGTTACTCTCTAGTCGGGAAAACCACTCTTGATATTGATCGCTTGTAAAATGCGACCTTTGTAAATATGGACTTTGCAAATTGTTTTATATTGAGTGGGAGAAATTTATGGATATCAGAATTGGGTTATCGCACATACACTTGTAAGGACAAGTGGGAGATTGTTGGAGCTAGTGTCCTCCACAGTTAGTGTGATAACATGAATAAATCTCTTACAGGTTCATAGGGTATACTTAGTATTCTTATCAGTTGATTAACGTTTATCGATAACGGTTGGCTTGCTAGGATTTTGACGTTATTGTCATTTTAATGGCGGTGATCAACTGGTCCCTAAAAGTCACACCTAAAGGATATGTCTGAGAGATGTGATTATATGAATAATATAATCATATTGATGCCTTATTATATGACTAAAAGGTTAGTCGATGTATATGACTAAAAGGTTAGTCAATGTAATGATGATACGATTATTTAATAACGATTAAATAATATTAGCTGAGGCGAATTAAATGTAATTTGTAATTGAATATAAACCGTTATATTTAATCAATGTATATAATATAAGCTTAAACGAATTAAAATGTTAATTCGTAATTAAACATAATAAGTTATATTTAATTAGCAAATTATAAATATACGGATATTTATAGTTGACGTATATATTATATTACATGCTAATATAACCGAAAAAGAAAAGAAAAAAAATAATCTTTTCTTATCCTAATTTTCGGTTAATAAGAGATTAAAATAAGAGAAAATATCTCCTATTATTCTTTTATGGTAACTAGGTCAAAACCCTAATTACAAGAGGAGTAAAAAGAGGAGAGACTCCTGCTTGACCTACGGGAGTCTCACGACCGAAACAGTAGGAAGAAAAAAAAAACAGTTTTTTTTCTCTTAAATCTCTCTATCATTCATCATCACACAAAAAGAAAAATTAGCAGTAACTTTTATATAAAAATTCTAGCACAAGCAAGGCATATCTTGGAGCATCTTGGGTGCAACAATTAGGAGAATATCGATTTCGATATTGTTCATAGGCCAAATTTGCTAGGACAAAAGGTTAATTCTAGATTCATTATAATTTTATATTATGCAATTCATTTATGACTCGTAATTCATATACTATAGTTTCGTTATAATCCGTAATTTAATGACGAAATATACCGATATTTCCTACAGTATTGACATGCCTTCCGTGGAGGAGTGTTTGGAAAATCATTTCTAGATGAAAGTCTTGGAAGATGCATATCGCATCTTAAGTATCCAAAATCTATAGTGATAGATGAGAGAGGATATTGGCATCAAGATAAGAATCTTATATTGATAAGATCTTTCATCTATTTCAACAAGCTGAGTAGGTTGTTCATATTGATGAAAGTGGGATCACTATGAAACAGTCATAGTCATCCACTGAACCTAAGAGTTGTTGATCACATGATTATTAATGTTCTGCCATTAGGCGAATCATATATGTCATGATATGCACATATCTTGATAACTTGTATGCTTGGAGCATGACAAGCCTATAACAAATCAATCCATATGAGAGTAATTGGATAGCCTTCAAGAACATCCATGAGGTTCGCGAGGAAAATTAGGGATTCATTCTTGTGTTTGGTAGTAATAACTTAGTTATGTGCTAAAGCTTAAACAAACCTAAGTTTCGAAACTTATAAGGATTTATCGAAATCCTAGGCTAATTTTTGTTATATTAAAAGCGAATAACAATAAAGCATGATTGAAGAGTCAATCATTAAGAATTCTACAAATGGAGTCTTAGTACATTATGATGAGTAAAAGGTGGCTTATAAGGAACTAATAGTAGATCCTTTCACCAATATACCTATCACATAGTTATCATGATAACAAGTGAGAGCATCTTTTAAAAATAAAGAGTTTAACTCTAGATAGAGATCTAGACATGTACTTAGATGAATTCATGTCATAAGAGATGACATTGAATGGAAGGAAAAAGCAATTCACGAGGCTGGAAGAAATGGATGCATGGTATATCCACTAGCCAAGCCTTATTTCATTTCGTCAAGATCGCCATGTAGTATCATGAAACTTGTATGCTTCAGATTATAAGATATGAAGCAATAACATTGTGGTTATTGTTCATATATGATAATCACATTTATCGTTTGAGTTTGTCTAAACTCATCTTTATTACTTTGTTGTATCCAAATAGGTTGTAGTGACAACTTTGAACCCTATTAAAGTGAACTGGATTAACATAGTATTGGCCCCTAGTTTCTTTTATGAGGTGACGTCTCCAAGTGAATGGAATGTGATGCGATTGATGGCAAGTTCAAATGCCATAGGGTCATATGAGATGACTAGTCGATCACATAGGCAGACTGTATGAGACACTCTGTCGGGCAGTGATCGCTTATAGAGTTCTGACAATTCAGAAAGCCTGGTCGTGGCGAGAGCTACTATAATATTCTTTTTGAGTCAATTCTTTAGACTAAAGACTGTTCGCTCAAGACGAACGTATTTCCCGATTGAGTTTGATTTTTGCCCCAAGTCATTCTGTAAAAAGGGGTGAATAGGCAATTTTTGGGTCATAAAGAACTGTGAGTGTACGAAGGGAATAATGTGATAGAAATTGTCCAACCCCTTGTCCGGGTTAACTAATATCTCAAGGCCACTCGAGGAGTAGTGAACTAGAAATGCGTGGCCACGCTCGGATGGTATCTACGGTAGATAATTCCGGTCAGACAGTTACTCTCCACATCGAGGAAACATCTCAAGATATGATCACATGCAAGTACGACCTGGAAGACACCTTGCATTGAGTGGGAGATTATAATAGGATAAGAGAATTGGCGACGCACACTTGTGTCAGACAAGTAGGAGATTGTTGGAGTAAGTGTCCTCAACAATAGTGTGATCATTTAATTAAATCTCAATAACAAGAATACAAAGGGATGATTAATATTATAGTCAACTCGTCCACATTAATCGGTAACGATTGGCTTACTAGAGTTTGACGTTACTGTCGTATGACGGTTGTGATCAGTTGATCCCTTGAGGTCACACCTAAAGGACGATTCCCTAATCACGAAAGTCTACTAATTGTATAGCGATACAAATTAATTCACCCCTTAATTTGAACGAGTTTAAATTAAAAGTGTGAATTATATGTTATTGTAATATTATTAAATAAGATTCATTTTAAAAATTTAATTATTATATTACTAAGAATGCTTAAGGTTTATGAAACATTTGAGACATGTATGATTGGTTATTTATAATTACAATTGGCTGTAGATTATATTAACTAAATATAAGATGACCTATTCTACATACATGTAATTATAAATTATAAATTTATAAAAAAAATTACATGTCAAATGTCACATGTCACATATGTGACAAATGACAAATTACAAAAATAAAATGGACACCCATTTTAAGAGGGATAACCGATTTTGGAGCTTGTAGGGTAGATGTTTAGGTTTAATTGTTGCTTTATTTGAGAATTAGACAACATCATTACTACCTAAGGTAGACCCTAAGCTACTACATTGTTGAGACAAAAAGTAATAAGCATGCTCATTACTCCCTATGTGTGCCGGTTTTTGTGAGGTGAATAAGAGGAGATTTTCCTCTTATTTGATCACTACTTCATCTCATATTTTCACACTACAACTTATGACTAGAAAATAATACTAAGAAACTAAAGAAGTTTTATATAACTTTTGTTATAATTACTAATAATATTACTAGTGTAGTAATAGTATTATTAGTGATATATAAGGGTACTATTATATTGTTGTAGTAAAACAAATATTTGAGTGATTAAGGGAGTGTCTTGGTGCAACTAATTTGAGTGTTCCTACATTTGGAACTAGGATGATCATCCCTCCATCTTAAGCTCATGAACAAGAAAAAGAAGGAGTCTTGTTCTTGTGCCCCTTTACTCGACCAAAACAACAACGTGAGGAACATTTTTCTTCTCTACTTTGTTTGCATGCACTAGATCTTGGAAACTAATTAAAGAGTTAATTAGTATATCATAAGAAGAGTCTTATGAGTAGGTATCTGAACCTAACACCATGTAGCCCATACTCTCGACTAGCGTCCTGCCAATTTTCGTGGCCAGTGGATCACCCGAACCCCTCCAAAAAACCGTCTTAAGGCAGCCCACCCAATCTTCCAGCTCATGTTTTCCAGCCCCCTTTTGACACTCCAAAGCCACCCAAATTCGACCCAAACACCACTTATCTTAGCCTACATATAGCTCCTACCTATCCCACCGCTAGCCCACCTAACCACGACTCAAACCCGACCAAAAATCATCCAAAAACTAAGCCCAAACTCGTTACTCGTGCCCCTGTTTCGTGCGTCAAAACATGGCACACAAACCCGCTTTTTTCAACCCTTGAACCCGCCTGCAAACCCGAGTATCTTACCTCCATATATCTCTACCTTAACACCCAAGATATACATATTCTAAGCCTCTTAAAATCTCACAAAAACATCGCACAATATTCCCCTCAAAACTGAAACAATCTCCTCACATATCTCTTCCATATCTCCCTCAAACACTCCCTATAACCTCCAACTCATCTACATTCATTCCAAACGTTATACCCTCCTAAAATACACCATATTCTTCCCTTATAAACACACAATAACGCAGCTATAAACCCTAAAAAAACTGAGTTGAAAACTCTCTCACAAAAACCGCTTCAAACAATTATCTTTCTATCATCATAACACATTCATTCATCCTCCATTAAACCAGTAACCACCACCCTAATACACACCACCTAGAATACTAACAATAACCAAAAAATCTGGAGAAGAAACCCTCGGGACCTTCTTCAAAACAGCTACGAAAATCCTCCAAACAACCTCCTGTTTTTGCAAAGACAAAGTTCACAAACAGCCTATATTCGCAGTCGTTTTTCTCACAATTTCGACATCTAACACATAAAACAAGTAGCACATTCAAAGACTAGGGAATCCCACAATTCCAGAAAATTTTTCGGATTGAAAATCTATTGAGAAACGAAGTCACAAATTCGATTTCAAAACAGCCCGGCCCTTTGCAAATCCTACGGGATTACAATTCTGAAAATAAAACCGTCCAAGACGTACCCTTTATAGTTTAAAATATACATTAAAAATCATACAAGACTGCAGGACAATGTCTTGATTTACATGTAGGTTGAGGGTGTCCACTATTTCCCGATTAATAATTTTAGTACCTTCCTACGGATTGCAAAATTATCAACCCACTCGTACAACTAACTATAGTTGTAACTCAAGGTTTAAGTACCGTTAAATATTCGACTCTTACGTTAATAAGAAAGTGTTTTTTTTTGTTCTTGATGTTCACGCAATTGAACTTATAAGAAAAAAATCTAGCATTATAAACCAATAACGTTTCTTCAAAAGTAAAGTGTGAGAAAGGTACGACTTTTCAAAAACAAGTTTTGCAAAAAAAAGAATTTACTCAAAATATTTATCTTAATGCAAAGTATATAATATTACGTGAAAAACTTGATTTTAATGCATGCGATGCATAAGTAATTATAGTAGAAGAGCCAACTAGGTTATTTATAATAAATCATAGTAGTAGTGACCTATTTTACGGAGTAAGAAAGGTTTTAGGTTAAATTTACAAACCGTAATTACCATATGCCTCCCTTGTATAACAAGAAAAATATTAGGTTAGTATCCTATTTAAACCCTAATAAAACATATAGACTTATCATGAACATCACGGCTCCTAAGCCTTAATCACAAGAGTAAACTATTTTTTATCACGGCTCTTAATAGAATATTCTTTAGGGTTTAAGTTGAACATATATGAAGCTCTAGATAGCATGACAACTCATAAGTTGTTTTACTAATCATTAGAGAATTCTCAGTAATATTCAAACTATGTAAATTTAAACTACAATCTATTATAAATACTTTTATTTTAAAATATTATTAAAATTTGTATTCAAAACAACTTTAAAAGATTAAAACAGCCGCACCAACATTCGCAGCTCCAAGGTTATAGTAGAACCACTTATACCTTGAGCTTGGCAAGTAAGGTTATAGTTAAAGCAGCTATAACTCTACTTCTCAAAGTTACTCGTGAAAGATACCATTATTGGACGAGTATTTATACTACAAGTCTTCATGGATATCTTCAGTATGTGGATCATCACTTCATTCGAATCTTGAGCCCTTCAATTTGAGCTCCGCAAGCTTCTATAGAATCTTTATCTTCGATCTTGAGCTTGCCAAAGTTATGGGTCAAACACCTATAACCTTGCAGTACCTTTGCTTCACAAATCATCAAGGTTATAGTTCATCAAGGTATAACTTCAAATGCCAACCATGCTTAGCCATGCTAAATCTATCCATGACTAAACAACCAATTACAAGCACAAGCATTGTGACACCCTCAAATTTGCGGAAAGAAAAAAAACAAAGGTGTCATAAATAAAAAGGTTCATAACTAAAAGGAAATAATATTATACATAAGAGTTATCCAAAACGGGAGACATATCTCCCGTATAAATACGGAAATAAAAGAGTGTATAATAATATACAATCCTAAGAACCGAATATAGGTCCAAGGTAAATACTTCGCTCGCTAGCTCGTCAATGTACCCAAGTATGCATCACCAACCTGCCAACCGCATTAAATATAAACACGGAAGCCACAGTCAGTGGGGAGTAACTCCGAGTTCTCCCAGCCACGAAATGTCGAGTTTAATAAAAACATGAATAACATAAAAGCAATGTATATGGAAAATACAAAACCTTCACATATATGATATGCTTTTCATGTTATGAAACAATTAACTAACATATAACCTATCATGGGAAAGCTATCATGTGAATCCGTTATCAATCTATAACAAGAGGTAGGGAAGCTAGTATTTTAGCTCAGAGGTTACATTTAAAACATGGCCATGATACTCTCGACCCCAATCATACAAACTATCATGTGAATCAGTTAACAACCGGTAATCCAAACTCTATCAACCTTAGCCGGCTTGCATCTCACCTTCTAAGATTCATAGAATCATCAAACATGAAAGACCAATACGTCTACAAACAGGCATAAGTTCTTAGGACGGTCAATAGAAGACTTCTGTAACTCGAGTCTATACCACGAGGTAGGATATACTTATATATTTAGGCTTAGCGGTTACCCTAATAACATGGCCCAAATACAAAGCACACATCTAGGCTCAGAGGTTACCCTAATAACATGGCCCCGATCCAAAGCACATATCTTAGCTCAGAGGTTACCCTAATAACATGGCTAAGATACCACTCTACCCTAAACCTATACTGCGCAGACCTAGAGAAATGCGAAGATCCATCGCATCCAAGACCCATGATATAATCACATGAGTACCCCTAAGGAGATCCACCAAAGGGTTGGCTAGTACTAAAGCTGGCTCCATTCCCAAAGTGGAAGCAATAAGGCAGCCATGCCCCGACTTGGAGATCCACCAAGCCGGAACACAAAAGCTATCAAGCAGTGAACATATACTCGTTAAAGATAGTAAGGCCTATCAATGTCATGGTCCAAGATACTCATTTAGAATTAGAATGGTCAAGACGCAATATAATCATAATTCTCTATGGGTACTAAGTCAACACGACACCAACAATATAATCAAACAGTCACGGGAAAAACTTCCTATCATGTGACTAATTGCCACATAAATCATATTCAATATCATATCGCCTCATATCTATTAAGGCTCATTCATTCATTCATTAAATAAAACCTTACCTGAAGACAAATCCCCGACCCGGTCCGCGACGGGTCATCAGTCAAAACGGGGGCTGACTAGATCTTAGTTTGACCAAACCCGTTTGGCCAAACCGGCTAGAAACAGAGTCTTAGCCATCGAAGCTTGAACATAATAATATCACAATCATTTCATGTTATTTCATTCTATTTCTAACATGTGAATTATTAATTCTTACCAAAAACCCGCTTGACTTAAAGGACATCAAATTAAACTACAACCTCGTATTATAATTTCTAACATGTGAGAAATAATAATATAGTGAAAAGTTTTTAATTAAATAATTTACTTATTAAAATTTCCCACTTGCTAAATATTACAAAACACGATAAAATAACAATACTCAAAAACCGTCACAAGTCCAAGGGACCCACGGTTCATTTTGGACCGGTTTGGTCATCATTTCTAAAAACCGTTTCTTAATATTTCCCGCATGCATAACATATTTAAAACCCATCAAAACAACAACAAAACAATCAAGTATCGACAAAAACCCAAAGGACAAATCCCGGACCAATCCAGACCGAGCTGGACCGGCCTGAAGCGGCCTGAACCGGCCTGGTTTGGGCTGGTTTTTCAGCCATTTCTCACGGCCCCAACAACAACAAACACCTAATTAATTCCAACATGTTTTAATTAACAAACAACCATTTTAACAACCAATTAATCCATCATCATACAAAAATCATGATTATGAACAAATCATCCAAAATATGTCAAGAACACTAAACATGCCAAAAATTCATACAACACAATAAAATAAACAACTTATCATGTTACTAATTAAAAATCATAAATAACAACAACATAAACAAAAACATAAGATATGTAACATTAATTCGTCGAGTAACTCGGAATCGTTACCTTAGCTAGCACAAAAATCAATTAGCACCAAAATAAGAACTAAAGAAACAAGAAACCCGTCTTCTAGTCTTCTCCTAAAATATACGAGTCACCAAACTCGTCTTCAAAATCTTCCCCTATAAGAAATGACAAGAATAACATTATTAGAATTAAAACTTGATTTTCCATAATTAAAGTGTTGAAAACGATTTTGTCGGAATTGAAAATAAACCGTACTTGAAGATGGAGAGCGAAGAGGAGATTCTAGAAATATAAGTTAGGACGGATTTGAATAAGAAATGAAGGTTTTATGACGATTTTGCTCAAGAACGACGAAGAACGATGAAGAACGACGAAGAACGATGAAGAACGATTAAAGAAAGTATCAATTTGATCTTAAGTTGATTTATTGTAAAATGGAAAGGTTGTTAGTGAGTAAAGTGGGTGGGTGTGAGCCGTGTACATATAGAAGAAATATGGAGTCGGGTTTTGAAATTGTTGTTACGGAATTGACTCGGGTTTAATAATTATATTACGGTAATTAATTAGATATTAAGTTAATGAAATCAAATATCAAGATATTATGTTATTGTAATCAAAAGAAAGGAAAATATCAAGCTCTAAGAGAGGAAGGAGAGCCGTGTGGTTCATCAAAGAACCGGGTCTGATTTATCGATTTGCGTAATTTAAACTGACGGATCGATAAAGTTGTAAATATCTTAGATATTATTATTAGTTTAATCATTTTAATTAAAAGATCCCATATGAGTGGAAAAAGATGACATGGCGTGTGACTCATGCCAAAGTCGGGTTTCGGGTTTGTTTCGGGATTTTAGATGACTCGGGAATAGTTAAATGACGTTCGGGTTAAAACCGTAAAAGTTATTCTTTAATTCCGAATAAATTCAAAATAATTATATTAAATTATCTTAAATTCAAATAAATCTTAATAAAAATAAATTAAATTTATTATTTTTCAAAATAAAATTTCGGTCTTTAAATTTACGAGGTGAGTCGGGAAAAGTCAACGACAGTCAAAGTCGACTTAAAAGTCAAGAAAAGTCGAAGATAACTTAAAAGTCAAGAAAAGTAAATGACGACTTAAAAGTCAAGAAAAGTCAATGACGACTTAAAAAGTCAAGAAAAGTCAAAGGCGACTTAAAAGTCAAGAAAAGTCAAAGATGACTTAAAAACGGGATTCTCATGGAATCTCCCAGAAATTCCAAATACGAACTCGGAATTTCAAAATTCGACTTCAAACAATAAATTCCAATTTAAAAACTTATATATGCTGAAAAGTATCCGTAAAATATTTTCACTAGAAAAATAGGGTACTTTTCGGGTTGTTACAATCACCCCTCCTTTTAAAAAGTTTCGTCCTCGAAACTTAGAAGAAGGAATGTGACATATATGCAAGTCTATTTCAAAACTTTTTAAAAATATACTTGTAATAAAAATACCGGGTCTTATCAATGGAACGGAAGGTTCTCGTCTGCAGTTAAGAACATCGACGTCCCAAGTCAAAGACTTAAAAGATACATTTTCGCATCAATAAATGAGAAAACTAGTTATTGAACGTCTCCAATAACAAGTCTCAACACTCCTTGACGGTAAAATACTTGAAATCATAAAACATTTCCAAAAGCTTTTAGTTCAAAAATTTCATAGTAAAAGTAATAACTCTACTATATATGCTTAAAATTTCTAACTAAAGCTTCTAATAATCTATTTATAAAAGATGATATTCGATAGAAGGAACGGAATATTCGAAAGAATAAATCGAATGGAAAGAGGGAAGAAATAAAGAGATTTTGAAAGTTTTCTCCAGGATAGAATCAAAATAAGTAGACAATACCCGAACGTAGAGCGATTCGAACATCGAAATCACAAATCGTGATAATAGGAGGTACGCTCAAACGATTAAAAAGAACTAAAAAGGGAAAGGATTGAAAGGTAGCGGATTGACTAAAGATCAATTTGAGGAAAGAGAGCGGAATGAATCACAATACTACCTTCCATCTATGATAATTCAAATGTCGTTCGTAACTCGACAACACTAACTGCACCAGAATCTAATCCTCAAGAGAGTGCAATATATCCTCAACATTTTCAATCATCAGATTCCTACCAAAATATTTCATAAGCATGACACATCGAGTAACAACTCCCAATTATTTAAATTCAATTAAAATCTTCTAAGGTCCATCAAAACTCTTATTGGAAATCACCATCAAAATATTTATAATTAGGGAAACAAGACCGCTAACAACCTCAAAGTAAAGGACTTACTATGAAATTCTTTAATCTAATTTATTCAAAAATTCATTATCCTAAGTTATTAACAATGAACTTTCCCCTCTTCAAAAGTTAAAACACAAATTCTCAAAAGAGATTAGTCACACAAATCTCATTTCACTTAACTTTTGCCAATCAAAGGCAATGCGACCGTAAATCAATTTATTTAGTTCCTTCAAACTCTCAATACATCGGTTTTCGCTTATAACAATATTCCTCAAGTTTGGTCATCCAAATCCAAAAATTCCACAAGGAAATTATTTCCGTTAGGGTCCAACATTTAACGACCACAAATTCCCAAGTAACATTTAAAGAAATCACTCAACTTTCTAACCACAACTACAAACTATCGTTATGATTATTTCGATCCTCCAAACGATATTGCAACATTAAGCTTTCATAGTCTAAAACCACTAGGAGAGTTTCATCCTAAGTTTATCCTCAAATCCTTATAATCATCTAAACATGAAACTAGCTTAATAGGATGGTTAGGTACCATATTCGAAACTTCCTCCTCAAGGTACCAACTTCTCACCACCATAGGGTGAAATTAGATCTATACCATTTTCCTCAAATCCCAAGTTCATTCTAACAAACACTAATATTCCACAAGATTCAAAGTTCTTCCGACTAAGTATAATATACCACAAACCGATGGTTATGACATCCAGAAAAATGTTACAAGAGGGAGGTAAGGATACCAATGTTAAGATGGAGGAACTATCAAGAGAAATTTCCAAGAGGTAAATAGGTTGGAAGAGAAAGAAGCACCTAGATAGAAGGAAGAGAGCATAATACAATAAGGACGAGAGAATTCATAGAAAAAGAAGAAATACACTTCAATTAGGCTTGTAAATCTTCAAATCTTCGGTAGAGGATACTCCTTCTAGGTAACACAGATTTTCTCCGAGGTCCAACCGTCTTCATAAGAAACAAAACAAATTAAGTTACTCCTAACAATTAGCATAAACAAATAGACTACAACATCAATCCTAATCCACCCATCCTACCCTTCTATCTCACAAGTTTATTATTTTATTAAGGTCAAGTTATTTATACAAGGGTACACAAACGTGCGTCGGGAGCAAAAATGCTCTGATACCAACTGTGACACCCTCAAATTTGCGGAAGAAAAAAAATAATTTAACTAAATAAAATATGAGAATACATAACGAAGGTGTCATAAATAAAAAGGTTCATTACAAAACGGAAATAATTATACAAAAGAAATATACAAGACGGGAGACATATCTCCCGTATAAATACGGAAATAAAAGAGTGTATAATAATATACAATCCTAAAGAACCGAATATAAGTCCAAGGTAAATACTTCGCTCGCTAGCTCGTCAATGTACCCAATGTATGCATCACAAACCTGCCAACCGCATTAAATATAAACACGGAAGCCACAGTCAGTGGGGAGTAACTCCGAGTTCTCCCAGCCACGAAATGTCGAGTTTAATAAAACATGAATAACATAAAAGAGATGTATATGGAAAATAAAAAGCTTTAACATATACGGTATGCTTTGCATGTTATGAAACAAATAACTAACATATAACCTAGCATATGAAGGATAAGCTACTCATGCAAGCTATCATGTGAATCCGTTAACAATCTATACCACGAGGTAGGGAAGTTGGTATGCTGGCTCAGAGGTTACATTTAAAACATGGCCCTGATACACTCAAACCCTAATCATACAAGATATCATGTGAATCAGTTAACATCCGGCAATCCAAACTCTATCAACCTTAGCCGGCTTGCATCTCACCTTCTAAGATTCATAGAATCATACAAACATGAAAGACCAATACGTCTACAAACAGGCATAAGTTCCTAGTACCGTCAATAGTCGACTTCTGTAACTCGAGGCTATACCACAAGGTAGTAAAACATCCTAGTCCTAGACTGATCAGACCTAGCGACAACAGCTATTCCATTCCCCGTCCCATGACAAAACAGTACATGAGAAACTCTACTAGGCGACCCCCTAAGCAGAGATGGCTAGTACTTAAGCTGGCTCCATCCCCAAAGTGGATTAGGTAACCATGCCCCGACTTGGATATAAACCCACCAAGCCGAGACACAAAAGCTATCAAGCGGTGAACATATACTCGTTAAAGATAGTAAGGCCTATCAATGTCATGGTCCCAGCTACTCATTTAGAATTAGAATGGTCAA
>JAIUZE010024389.1:0-22857 GCA_022085475.1 Heliosperma pusillum | reverse complement strand
AATTACTCGGATATTTTATCTAATCTTAAAGGAGAAGAAGATCCATTCTCAAAAACCAATCAACCTTCAAACAACACTCCATCTTCATCTTCACAAAAGAAAATGGTTCGACTTTCAGACCATTCTAAACCAACTGCAGATACACTCCCAAGAGGTATCGCTACACCCCAAATCACAGCCCAAAACTTTGAAATCAAACCTGTCTTCATCAGTTTAATAGAAAGAAGTCAATTTGGTGGCAATGCCACAGAAGATCCCAACCTTCATATCCAAAACTTCTGTGACTATTGCTCCACAATTAGACAAACTGGAGTATCCCAAGAGCAGATTAGAGAAATGCTCTTTCCCTTCTCTTTAACAGGAAAGGCTAAACTCTGGATCAATATCCTTGACCAAGTTGCCTTAGGAATAGCCGACTGGGATGGTCTAGCTCTTGCTTTCTATCAAAAGTACTTCCCACCAGAACGAACTGCACTCTTACGGAGTCAAATCACTGGATTTTGTCAGAGAGGCGATCAAAGCCTTTATGAGGCATGGGAAAGGTACAAAGAATTACAAAGAGAATGCCCTCATCATGGCCTAGATTCATGGTTTTTAGCTATCACCTTCTACAACGGTTGTTGTGGCGAATCGCGTCGTATCCTCGACTCCGCTAACAATGGTCGTTTCGATCAGATCGATGTAGAAATAGCTAGTGCAACTATCGAGTCGATGGCAATTCACGACTCTCAGTATAGCAACTCACGTGCTATGCCGCTCAAAACCAAGCAGGAAGATTCAAGCAAAGTAGCATTCCTAGAAGCCCAATTAGCCCTTCTACAGCAACAAGTAGGAATCTCTTCCCAATCCAAGCAACATGTTAACGTCACTAACCACTTAGTGGTATGTGAGACATGTGAGGTTGGAGGACACAGTTTTCAAAAATGTAGGTGTTCGCTAGAGCAAGTCAATGCCTATCAAGCATACAGGCAGGGCAATGCTTGTTGGAGCTAGTGTCCTCCACAGTTAGTTTGATAACAGCTAAGGTTCACAGGGTATACTTTGTATTATAATTAGTTGATTAACGTTTATCGATAACGGTTGGCTTGCTAGATAAGTTTGACGTTATTGTCATACAAATGGCGGTGATCAACTGATCCCTAAAAATCACACCTAAAGGATGTGTTTGAGAGATGTGATTATTTGAGAAAATAATCATATTGATGCCTTATTAAATGACTAAAAGGTTAGTCGATGTATTTGACTAAAAGGTTAGTCAAATGTGATGATGATACGATTATTTAATAACGATTAAATAATGTTAGCTGGTAATTGAATATAAAATGTTATATTTAATCAATGTATATAATATTGGTCTAAACTAAATGTAAACTGTTATATTTAAGTTGGCGAATATGTGTTACATGATATTATTATAGTGTATTGGTCCGGCATTACTCGGTTTATGTGACGGTCCATTACTGGTAATAATTAGAATACATATTACATTGTATATATATAAAATAATATATGCTAACTACCTAATATAGGTTGAGATAAATAAGGAAACTAGGGTTTTTAATTTTTGGCTTTTTCCTCTTGAATTCTCATGGCACAAGTGAGATAAAAAGGAAAAAAAAAATAAAACCCTAAACTACTCAAACATCTGACGGCACACACAAGTGAAAAAGAGAAGGAAAAATTCGGATTTTTAATTCTCTAATTCATCTTCATATTCATCATCATTATACACACAAAAATTAGAAGTAATTTTTGGGTATTCGTTCTAGCACGACGAAGGCATTTCTTGAACCATCTTGGGTGCAACGATTAGGAGAATACCTACTTTGGTATTTGTTCTTAGGCCTTTTACTAGGACCAAAGGTTATTTCTTAATCTCTTGTTTTATATTATGCAATTTCATTTATGACTAGAAATTCATATAGTTATAATTTCATTATAATCTGAATTATTTAAAGAGAAGTATACCGATATTTCCCACAATGCTTTCTCAAACTTCTATAATGAGAACACAAAGAACCATCCTCTTTTGTCCTACAAAAGCACCAACATTCAGAATCCCCACCATCATATTCAACAACCATTCATACCACATCAACAGAAGCCCTATAATCCACCTGGTTTTCAAAACCAGAGACCTCCATTTCAACCTAACTTCAATCAACCTTACCAACACCAACACCAACCTCAACACCAACCACCCCAAAATCAAAGCCAACCCAATGACTCAAGCCTGAGCAAAATTGAATCCATGCTTCTCCAAGTTGTTCAAAAACAAGATTCAATGTTTGCTCAACTTCAAAAGAGTGATCAAGCTCAAAATGCTGCCATCAAGATGCTTGAAACTCAAATGGCCCAATTGGCTACCTCTAATACCCAAAGGAAACAAGGCCAACTCCCACCTCATGGTGAGCAACCAAGGGACACCGCTAATGCTATCACCCTTAGGAGTGGTACCACTTAGAAGAAACCTCAGCAACCCAAAGAAACAATAGTTGAGCCAACACCAGTAGAGAGCCAAAAATATTCCCAACCGTCCATCGCTAAGGAAGCGGAAAACAAAGAAAAGAAGGATGAACCTGCGAAGGAACCCATCAAAATCCAAGTTCCATTTCCCCAACGCTTGAGGAGAAATCATAAGGAAACCCTGTTTAGCAAATTCATGGAAGTAGTCAAAAACCTCCAAGTAACGGTTCCCTTCACTGAATTGATAAATCAAATCCCTTCTTACACTGCTTTGTTGCCAGTGTAAGCGTCATGTCCTATTCCATATGTGAAAAGTTGAATATGGGAATTCTCAAATGCATCAGTATCACTCTGCAAATGGAAGACCGTTCTTTACAACAACCTATACGAGTTTTAGAAGATGTGCCAGTCAAAGTAGGAAAGTTTTTCATTCCCGTCGATTTCATCGTGCTAGATATGGCTGAAGATTCTCAAATCCCTATTATTTTAGGAAGGCCATTTTTACATACTGCCGGAGCAGTAATCGATGTTAAGAATAAAAAACTGACACTAAAAGTAGGTGATGATAAAGTCACCTATAACTTGAACAGTGCAATGAAAAGCCCCATGCTAGAGGAGCCTTGCTATTTTATTGATATTGTCGACTCCATTGCTGATGAATCTATATATCCATCAATAATTGAGGATCCTTTAGAGGCAATCTTGTTGTTGGAGGATATCTCTGAGAATGACAATTTCGAGATCAATGAGTTGGAAAAGGATCTGACCAGAAAAGAAATACCGTCAGAAGAAATCAAAGAGTTCATAAGCTTAATTGTTACTCCTGTCAAGGCAGAAGTACAAAAAACCTGAACTAAAACCTCTTCCCTCGAATCTAAAATATGCTTTTTTAGATGAATCTGAGTATTGCCCAGTCATAGTGAGTGCTCTCCTAGATGAAAATCAGTTAACCTCACTATTGACTGTCTTGAAAAAGCATAGAAAGGCAATAGGTTACAAACTCGAAGATTTAACAGGCATTAGCCCAGACTTCTGCATGCATAGAATCAATCTAGAAGAAGGCTAAAAATCTTGTGTTCAAGGTCAACGCCGTCTTAATCCCAACATGCAGGAATTAGTTAAAACTGAAGTTATGAAGTTGCTAGATGCTGGCATAATCTATGCAATCTCTGACTCTAAATGGGTTAGCCCTGCTCATGTTGTTCCTAAGAAATGAGGAACAACAGTGGTCAAAAATGAGAAGAATGATCTCATCCCCACAAGGATTGTGACGGGATGGCGTATGTGTATTGACTACAGAAAGCTGAATCAATCAACTAGGAAAGATCATTATCCTCTACCCTTCATTGACCAAATGCTAGAGAGGTTAGCTTGTCACAAGTATTTCTGTTATCTAGATGGTTACTCAGGATTTTTCCAAATCCCTATCCACCCTAAGGACCAAGAGAAAACCACCTTCACCTGTCCCTATGGTACTTTCGCTTATCGCAGAATGCCATTTGGCTTCTGTAATGCACCTGCCACTTTCCAGCGTTGCATGACCAGTATCTTCTCAGATTTTGTTGAATCTATCTTGGAAGTATTTATGGACGGCTTTAGCGTCTATGGCATTTCCTTTAATCATTGTTTGACAAACCTATCCAGAGTTCTAAAACGCTGTGAAGAAGTCGACCTTGTGCTCAACTTGGAAAAGTGTCACTTCATGGTGAACGAAGGTGTAGTTTTAGGTCACATCGTTTCAGAAAAAGGTATAGAAGTGGATCGAGCTAAGATCCAAGTTATTGAACAGCTGCCACCCCCTGCTAATGTAAAAGGAATTAGGAGTTTCCTTGGCCACGCCGGTTTTTACCGACGATTTATAAAAGATTTTTCAAAAATAGCCAACCCCCTGACTGAGCTCCTTTTCAAGGATGCACCTTTCAATTTCACAAAGGAATGCCTTGAGGCATTCAACAAAATCAAACGTGCTTTGATCACCGGACCTATAATCCAGTCGCCTGATTAGAATTTGCCCTTTGAACTGATGTGCGATGCGAGTGATTATGCCGTAGGAGTTGTTTTAGGGCAAAGAAAGGAAAAGTTTCTTCATGCGATTTACTATGCTAGTAAAACCCTAGATCCTGCCCAAATCAAATATGCCACCACAGAGAAAGAACTTTTCGCCATTGTCTATGCCTTAGACAAATTTCGCTCGTACCTAATAGGATCAAAAGTTATTGTCTACACTGATTATGCTGCCTTGAAATATCTGCTTTCAAAGAAATAGGCAAAACCTAGACTTATCCGATGGATCTTACTCCTTCAAGAGTTTTATTTAGAGATCCAGGATAAGAAAGGAGCAGAGAATGTAGTCGCTGACCACCTCTCAAGGATAAGAGTAACTAAAATAGGATTACCAACGCCAATTAATGATTCGTTCGCTGATGATTCATTAATGGCAATTGCGGACTCTTCTCCTTGGTATGATGATATTTCAAACTTCCTTTTCAGTCGCCAGCTACCCTCCAACCTTTATTATAACCAAAGAAAGAGATTTTTGCATGATGCAAAATTCTTTGTTTGGGATGACCCCTATCTTTTCAAGCAGTGCTTAGATGGTCTGTATCGATGTTGTATCCCCCACTGGGAAGTAAAAGGAGTTTTAGAAGGATGCCACTCATCTACTTATGGTGGTCATCATGGTCCGTCCAAGACTGTAGCCAAAGACTTACAATCCAGGTTTTTCTGGCCCTCGATGTTTAAAGATTCAAAAGACTTTGTTATGGCTTGTGATTCTTGTCAGCGAATGGGTCAAATATCCAAAAGACATGAAATGCCTCAAAACGGCATATTAGAAGTCTAGATATTCGATGTCTGGGGTATTGACTATCAAGGACCATTCCCTTCTTCAAATGGAAATCGTTACATTTTAGTCGCTATCGACTATTTTTCAAAGTGGGTAGAAGCAATTGCCACCCCCACCAATGATGCTAGAGCTGTGATACGACTATTTAAAAAGATCATCTTTCCGCGTTTTGATATACCCTGAGCCGTGATAAGCGATCGGGGAACTCATTTCGGAGAAAAGCAGTTAGACACTCTGCTTGCCAAGTATGGTGTGTATCACAGACAAGGATTAGCCTACCACCCTCAGACCAGCGGTCAAGTTGAAGTCTCGAACAGAGAGCTTAAAATAATTCTTCAAAAAGTTGTCTCGAAATCTAGAACAGATTGGAGTAATAAGCTCGATGACACCTTATGGGCTTATCGCACAGGTTTCAAAACCCCGATTGAAACATCTCCCTATCGGTTGGTTTATGGAAAGGCCTGTCATCTCCCTGTTGAGTTAGAGTACAAAGCTCACTGGGCTATCAAAAACTCAACTTAGACACTAAGCTTAGCGCTGATAGACAACTTTTGCAACTCAATGAGCTAGAAGAATTTCGTTTGCAAGCTTACGAGAATTCTAGGATCTATAAAGAGAAAACGAAGCATTGGCACGACAAGAGAATCATCAGAAAAGAATTCAATGTCGGTGACCAAGTACTTCTCTTCAACTCCCGTTTGAAAATTTTTCTGGGAAAACTTCGATCAAGATGGTCTGGACCATTCACTGTCACGTATGTAGGCAAATACGGTTATGTGGAAATAATGACCATTAATAGTGAAAAATTCAAGGTCAATGGACACCGATTGAAACTCTACTATAACAATTTCGTTATCGGATGCTTAGATATTGTCTACATAGAGCGTCAATCCCCAACCAGATGATTTCATAGGAATATTCGTCAAGCGAGACGTTAAACCAGCTCTTCTCGGGAGGCAACCCGTGTTTCCCTTCTTTATGCATTTTATTTTTGCTTTCCCTTTTTTCGTTGTTTTGTTAGATTTCCTTTACAGATGAAAGAGTTTTTGAAGAATCTATGAAGACCTTCCTTGTCAAGTCCAAAAGACTAGCTTGGGGGAGTCCGCGCTGACTAGTAAGCTTCACTCTCCTTTCATCTTTTTCCCTTTTTACCCTTCTTCCCATTGAGCATCTCGTTGCATATTTAGTCTTTGTGCTCACATTGAGGACAATGTGATGTTTAGCTTGGGGGAGGGATTGCATTTTCCCATTTTGCATTTTAGTTGTTTATATTTTTCAAGTTTTTGAATAAGAGAAAAATTTAAAAATTTTGAACACCATTGAATGCTTTTCATGCTTTGTTTGCTTGTTTACTTGCTGTCTTGTTACATCTCCCAAACTTAAAGCTTTCAAAAGATAATGATTCAATATTCATTGAATTGTGCATACATGGGGAAGTCTTGTACACAGTAGGCATGGAATGAATCTATAAATGAGTACGCTTGATCTTGACATAGGGCAAGTTACATATATTGTAAGGTATAACCTCCTTAGGCGGGTACATCTATACCCAGTCTCGTTTAGGTGTGAGTAGTTCTCCTTGTGATATGTGTCATGTCAAAACGCATAAGTATGGTTCTCATTTCATTCCTATAAGCATTGCATTCATGATTCACTAAGATTTGAAGCCTTTTTCACTTTGAATTACGCCTCAAAATTAGCCCCTTCATACAAATGTTTCACAAGATAATAGCTACACATAAAAAATGCCTACCATGTTGAGCTAGTAGCTAGATTATGGTGTATGGGTGCTCTTTTGAGAAAATTTTGTTCCTTGATGTCAAAGTGAATTTGGGAGAACCAAAATGTTCAAGAAGTGATGTTTTGTTCAGAAAAAAAATGAAATGGAAAAAAAAATCAAAAAAAAAATCAAAAAGAAAAAATTGAAAAAAAAAAGAAATAAATAAAAGAAGAAGTTGTGAGTATCTCCTAAAAATGTCAATTCAATGTTTAGAAGGAGTTCACTCTTGTGTTTCTTGTGTATTAAGCCAATCCGTTCCTTCTGGCTTCGTTATTCGTCTTTTGGGAATTAATCGAAAGTTTTGATTGAGTATTCATTTATCATTGGTCAGTTGCTAGCTCATTCTAACCTTCACATGACCATAACTGTTTATCAACCTTTCACCCATTTCCCAAAGCCTTCTTCTTATTTTTTCGGCTTCTTTTCAATGTGCATTGTGATCTTTGACTTGTGTTTTGAAATATTTACCATATTAGACTGCGGACACATTTTCATAAGTCGTAGATAGGTGAGTGTCTCAAAAACATTTACACATAAAGAAATCATCTTTTGCATACATGAGTGTTCGAGTGTGCCGTGAGAGTCCATTTGTCAAAAAGATCATGCAAGAGCCGAAAATTCTGTAGTGAAATTCTTTGTGCTGCGGCGTTATGTAAATCTCAGCCATGTTTATGCATCATTCTTGCCCACGTTGTTTTTGGGTTATGATTCATTATGTTTCCAAAGTTTTACAATGAGATTTGTTTCTTGATGGTGTAGTAGCCAATGCTTGCAACCCTTGTCCTGGTATTGTTTGTTATGTTTGCTTAGCTTGGGTTTAGCTTGGGGGAGTTTGATAAGTGAATATTTGCATGATTTTAACCCCCAATTTAGCTCGGTTTTGTATGTCATTTGTGCTTTGTTAAGCCATTTTATGAGCTAATATCGTCTTCTAGGCGAATTCCTATGTTCTAACCTGTTTTGTAGGGAAAGTGACGTTTCTACGCCCTTTTTCTATATTCCCGAGCATTTGCCTAGAACCCGACGATTTGAAGAAGCAAACTTGACCAAGTCAAAGGCATTTCAAGAAGGTTTACTCTTTCGAAAGAAGGAAGAAGCAAAGACGATTTCGCAGTTGTCGGAAGATCGATCAGTTAGGCGAAGAATTCATCATTTTATGTCAAACCCTATCAACAAACCCGACTCAAGAGGTCAAGGGGGATAATAAAAGTCAAGTCATAGGCCAAAGGAGATGAAACAAACGTCAATTGTCCAAGATCACAACTTACCAGATCGGGTAAGTGGTGTACCCGATCGGGTATCCTTGCTGATCCGAGCTTTTGCTTCGACTTCCTTTATTTTGTCCTATATGTTCAAGGCATGACCCCTTCCCCACGAAACCTTACTGCTATAAAAGGATGCCTCAGCCACCACATCTCAACAACAACTTCACACAATTTTCTCTACACTTCTCTTTACAAAAACCCTAGATTAGGAGGAGAGAAACCTAGCCTCTCTTCTCTAATTTGTTTCTTCTTTTTTCGTCTTTAGTTTCTTAGTTTATTTCTCTCTTTTCTACATCAAATACTTAGCTTAGAATCAATAAACATTCCATCCTTGTAATCTTCTTTATGTGGTTCAAGTGATGTAATTTGTGGATCGACTATTCTATGCAAGAAATTTCTATTACGGTTGTTTGTATTGAACGTCATCTAGGTATTCCTATTTTATCTTTTGTTTAAAGTCTTTATGTTTCTTATTTGATTGTTATTTTCTTTACATGTTATTTTAGATTCAATTTCAATATCGTTGTAATCATTTCGTTTCCCTAGATTGTTAATTTAGCGTCGTTATTATCGCCAATTAAAGAGTCTTAAAATATATTCAAAACCAAATAAACATGTCTATCCTAGTTTTTATTATTAACATCATCTTAGATTTAAACATCGCCATGAGTGAGTAGTCGTTTTTCTACGGTGTAGGGTAGCCATGTAGTTTGATTAAAAGATGATAATTGGATAAAAGAAATTGTGCTTTTGAAACATTGTGTCTATGCATGTTTGAACTGTAACGATAGTTAACGATTCCTGATCAAAATCATTGACTAAAACGGAATTCTTTTCCAAGGTAGAAATACGTGAATTGAATAGACAAAGCATGACATGGTAGATTAAGACCTAATAAATTGCCTAAAAGCCTGCTAGACCATCTGATCTATGATTGTAATGAACACATCATTCTTACGAACTCACAATGAATTATTTGCATGTTTGCATGTTCTAAATCCAATTTCATCAATATGTCAATCTACATGTGTGAACCTACTTCCCTAGATTCTTTTCATCGCTATTAATTCATCACTTGCTTTATTGTTTTCGTTTGATTGCTTTTATTTTTTTTTCATTTATGCTTTTTATTAGTTTAGAAATCAAAACCCCAAAACCCAGATATTCGTTAGATAAGACCCAATTGCAAGACATTTCACATTCTATAGGAAACACCATCTCCCTGAGGATCGACCCCTACTTCCCTAATTACATTAATTTGTTATTAGCCTAGTCTGGGTAATTATCTTTGACCAGGGCTTGCGACAGGCCCGATCAACTAACAATAAATTGTGCAAGTATTTTTCAGAACTAATGACCTCAGAATTTGAAATTGGCATGATGGGAGAATTGAAATTCTTCCTAGGATTAAAAATTCAACAAACTAAGGAAGGAATAAAGATTCACCAACAAAAATATGTCTAGGAGCTAATCAGAAAATTTGGTATGTAGAACGCTCATCCAAGGGACACACCTATGGTAACTGATAAAAAGTTGACCTTAGACGAAAATGGTAAGTGTGTCGATGAGACTACATATCCAGGTATGATTGGTTCTTTATTATATTTAACTGCAAGTAGACCTGACATTATGTTTAGCATTTGTGTCTGTGCTAGATTTCAATCTTGGCCTAAAGAGTCACATATGATTGCAGTTTAACGTATCTTGAGATATTTAATTGGTACATCTAATCTATATATGTGGTATCCACTTTAGTGTAATTTCGATCTAGTAGAATATTGTAACACCCGGAAATGTACCCTATTTTTATAGTGAAAATATTTTACGGATACTTTTCAGCGAATTTAAGTTTTAATTTAGAATTTAATGTTTCGAGTCGAATTTAGAATTTCCGAGTTCGTATTTGGAATTTCCGCGAGTTTTCAAGTAAAACCCGTCTTGAGCCGTCTTTGACTTTTCTTGACTTTTGAGCCGTCTTTGACTTTCGTTGACTTTTTCCTTCATATACTCCCTCAAACCATAAATCCTTATTTCATTTTCCACTTACTCTTTCTTCCTCATCAAACCACCAAAAACCTAAACTCCATTTTTATCAAGCTTAGATTCGTCGCTACTCCTTCGTTACTCGCTCAAATTCACGTAAGTTCGTCTTATTCTTCCCCTCTTAGCTTCCTCTATCCGTATTGGTAATAAAATTACCGTCTTTCTCGCTTTTTAAATTATCCGTCTTTCTCAAGGTGAATGATATTCATCTTTTATTATCTAATTGTATGTAGGTGGAGACTATGAAGGTTTAGAAATCGTTTAAAGTCGCATAAAGGTAACGGTGAAGGGTTACTCGATATCATTTACGTGTTTTACATGATTTCTATGTTAGAATTCGTATTTAGAATACGATTAGAAAGCTTAGGAATTGTATTATTGATAATGATTGTTGTTAGTTGATGACTTTTGATGATGATTATTGATTGTTGATAGTTGTTAGAAGTGATTTATGAAAAGTGAAAATGTTTGAATTTATGTTGAAGGCTCTCGGGTGAACTGGTACCTCATGTCACGGGCGTGAAATACAAGTCACGGTCATGACTTGTGCAGTTTCACTGCACTGACCCCTTTTCGTAAAATGATCAAATCTCCTTCGTTACTTGCTTGTTTTGGGCTTGTGACCTATCGTTGGAACCGTAAGAGGATAAGCTATCACCTCGACTTAGTATTTCTGTATTTGCATGTCTAGAACTCTAGCTATGACAGTTTGAAGTTAACCCTTGTTTTAGTTAGTTTCCAAACTTGTTGTTTTGGAGAGGTATCTATGTTTCTTATTTATTACGTTTCTTAAACTTGGTCTAATGCTTATGTATCATGTATTGATTCATGTTTATCATATTTACATTTATAAAATGCCATATTCTCATGTTTTGTGACGATTTTATCTATGTCCCACTTTGAGTCGGTTTTTACAAATGATACGGTTTGAGCACTATTTTGTCTTGTGCTTTGTACTCTCATTCCCTTGGCTACCTTCCCGTTCGTAAGGCTGGAATGTCGGAACGGAGAGGTATCCTACTGCTTAAATGCATGTGTTAGTGGGCATACGACGACGTTGTTGGGAGTTGAACGCTATGCGTTGATCGATCCGGCCGTCAAATGTTGTGTACTTGCGAGGTTGTGTTATTTGCATGTAGCGTACCGCTTGTTATGAGGCTTGTGCTCTTTTCCGCCTCTTTCGTGAATTGATCTACCGAATTTGGGGTACTCGGCGTCTATGATTGACCGAGTCTTGGATGCGAAATGTCATCACATGTCGAATCGGAAAACGTTTGTTCCGAGAATCTGGCCAGGTTTAGATTAGGACCGTATTATTATCGTCGTGCTACCCGGAGGAAATTAGTCTACATATACGAAATGTATCATCGTGTATGCGTTCAGGGAAATGCTTTATCCCGTGGATGCCTTTTAATCATACTTGCCATGTACACGGTGCTAGTGCGTTTCATTTACCGTGAGAGATGTCGTCGTCTTTTAATGCGTGATTTCATGATATTATTCATGGTCATTGCATGATTGGGAACCCTCTATGTATTGGTTCGTGAATGGATGATAATATGTTGGATTTATTGTGATCATCGCATGACTTGGCATGGTTTGTTTGTCGAGTCTCAATCTTATAAAACTTATACCGCTAACGGTGAGATGCAAGCCCTAGTGAGCGTATTTGGTTGCCTAAGAGTGTCTTCCCCGAGTCTTTGTATAACATGATGGATTCGGACTTGTAACTCTTATGCTCTTATCAATATATATTGAATTGCCTATCTATCCTTATCGTATCTCACATGTATATCTTTATGTATGCATGCTCTACTTTTGTATTTCCTTCTATGTACGTTTAATGTGATATGGCTGGGAGAACCCGGAGTTACTCCCCACTGACTGTGGCGTTCATGTTTTTCATGGATGAACAGGTTGCTTGATTTGGATGGCTTTTTGCTTGTGGTATTTTGGGTTCGGGTGTGAGCTAGCGGGCGTTGTCCCTGGATGAAACACCTCTAGACGTTTATTAGCTAGTTTGCTAATCAATTTGATATTGATAACATTTTTAGAGACTTCGTCTCTTTGTGGTATATTTTATTTTGTTTGTAATTATTTGACATTCCTCGTATTTCTATCTGGCATGTAAAAAGTTTCAAAAACATCGTATTTTCCGCTATATAAATCACATGCTTGTTATGTTTTATTTCCGCATTCGCGAGGGTTGTCACAGATATTCAGATGCAGATTATGCAGGATGTTCATTAGATAGAAAAAGTACCTCTTGATTTGCTACGTTTGTTGGACCATGCATAATTTCTTGGGGCTCAAAGAAGCAAAATTCGGTTGCTCTATCTACTGCAGAAGCCGAATATATCGCTGCAGGAGTGGTATTTTCCCAACTACTTTGGTTAAAGCAACAACTATGTGATTATGGTGTTAATGTTTGTTGTATGCCTGTATTTTGTGATAATACGAGTGCTATTGTTATTTCTAAAAATCCAGCTCAGCATTCTCGTACTAAGCATATAGACATTAGACATCATTTTTTACGTCACCATGTAGAGAAGGGCAACATAAAACTCGAATTTTATAGTACTAAAAATCAATGGGCTGATATTTTAACAAAGGCGTTAACGAGAAGACGTTTTGAGATTTTGCAGTTGGAAATTGGTTTAATCAGTAGCAATAAAATTCGTCATAATTATTTTGTGAACCTGCATGACTGGTTAGAATAAGACGAGATTGTATGACTATGTCCACATATTTCATTGCTAGTATATTTGTGTTTAATATTATATATTTTACGTGAGTATCTTGTGAAACAATCCTCGCGAATGCGGAAATAAAACATAACAAGCATGTGATTTATATAGTGGAAAATACGGCGTTTTAAAAACTTTTTACAATCTAAGATAAAAAAATACGAGGAATATCAAGTAATTACAAACTAAAGTAGAATATACTACAAAGAGACGAAGTCTCTCAAAAATGTTATCAAATATCAAAGTGATTAGCAAACCAGCTAAACAACGTCTAGAGGTGATTCATCCAGGCCAACGCCCGCTAGCTCACACCCGAAACCCAAAAATACCACAAGCAAAAATCCATCCAATCAAGCAACCTGTTCATCAATGAAAAACATGAACGCCACAGTCAGTGGAGGGTAACTCCGGGTTCTCCCAGCCATAACACAATAAACATACTTAAACGAAAATACGAAAGTAGAAGCATGCATATATAAATATACATGTGAAGTACGAGAAAAATAAATAGGCAATTCAATATATAAAGATGTCGGTACATGAAGTACAAAACCGTAACCATCATATTATAGATAGACTCGGGGAAGACTTTCTTAGGCAACCATACACTCACTAGGGCTTGCATCTCACCGTTAGCGGTATAAGCTTGATAAGATTAAGACTCGACAAACAAACCATGCCAAGTCATCCAAAGATATGTAAAACCGACTCAAAGTGGGATATATCAAAAACCATCACAAAACATGCGATACAAGCGTGATATAAATGTAACAATGATAAACATGAAACAATACATTATTACATAAGCATTAGACCAAGTTTAAGAAGTATAATGAATAAGAAACATAAATCTCAACTCAAAACAACAAGTTTGGAAACTATTAAAACAAAGGTCCACTTCAAAAGGTCATAACTAGAGTTCTAGACATGAAAATGCAGAAATTCTAAATGGAGAAGGTATATTATCCTCTTACGGTTCCAACGGTAGGTCACAAGCCCAAAACAAGAAAGTAACAAAGGAGATATGACCATTTTACGAAAATGGGTCTGTACAGGAAAACTGCAGTCGTCACGACCGTGACTTGTATGTCACGCTCGTGACATGAGTTTCACAACCGTGACATGCATGTCACGCTCGTGACATGAGTTTCACGACCGTGACTTGGGTCGAGATATCTTTTTTTTTTGTTCTAAACTCAACCATGGCTTCCCCAAAACAGATCCACACACAAGTTTAACAACAACGAGTGATTGAAACCAACAACATATGCACGAAATCATCTTTACTTCACCAATAAACATCAACAAACATCAACTATCATCATCAATCATCAATACTCAATAACAATTATCAACAAATAATAACTATCATCAACAAATCAAATCCTATGAATAATCATCCTATTCTAAATGCGTTTACTAACATCAAAAACACATTAAATCACGTATTGATATCGAGTAACCCTTCCCCGTTACCTTTTCGCGTCTTCAATCCTCGTCTAGGTCCTCCTCTACTAAATAGTAGTCTTTGTCGAGGTCTTGAAGGTCTCCACCTACAATTAGACAACAAAAGATGAATATAATTCACCTTTGACAAAGACGGATAAATTGAAAAGTGAGAAAGACGGTAATTTTATTACCAATTAAGATAGAGGACGATGAGACGGAAAGATTAAGATGAAAGTAAGGAGATTTGAGTGAGTAATGAAGGAGTAGTGAGGAATTGGAGTTGATGCATAAATAGAGTTTTGGGTTTTGGTGGCTTGGTGAGGGAGAAGGAGTAAGTGGAAAAGAATGAGGGAGTTAGGGTTTAAAGGAGGTAGGTATAAGGTGAGTAAGTGGAAAATATGGGAAAAAGCCCAAAAGCGCCTTAAGGCGTAACTCACTCGGAATTTCGAGTAAAGTCCAAAAACGAACTCGGATTTTCTAAATTAGACACGGGAAAATAAATTCAAGAGTAAATCTAAAATTTCGCTGAAAAGTATCCGTATAATATTTTTAAAATACAAATAGGGTACATTTACGGGTGTTACAATCACCCCACCTTTTAAAAAGTTTCGTCCTCGAAACTTGATAGTAGAAAACAATAGTATCAAGGACAAGAATCGGTTTTCAAAATTAATACGAAAACGTTTACAAGGGAAACATTTATGAAACGAGGTTCTTCTCAAATAAGGTTTAAAGAGATTTTTCATAAGTGCGAAACTTTATTTATGGATCACAAGAGTGTCCGTCGCGAACGAGAACTCTAGTTATCCAATTCAAATCAATGTCGAAATAGGGGAAATCGAAATTCAAAACAAACGTTAGTAAGGGTAGGACTAGTCATCAGACGTCTCCAATAACAAGTCCAAACATCCAACCAAACGCAAAATCCAAGTATAAAAGCAAAAGAAATCTATTTTCCCCAAAAAGAGGGTACAAAATCTATCTTTAGACTTCTTTGAAAAGTTAAATTAGAAATACAATATGGAAATTCGAAGATTTTCTCAAAGATAAAATCAAAATAACAAGACATTACACGTACATAGAGCGACTCGAGCATCTCACACACAATTCAGTGTAACGAAATATATACAAAACACGCAAAAATGAAACAAATCGAACTCTTAGGGATAGGAAGATCACGATGAAGTCGGCAGGAAGATCTACAAGAATTCGACATCACTAACTCTACTAATAACCTAGTCCTCAATAGAATGTAATTTACCTCAATTACACTTTAACCATCCTAAATCGCGAAAATCCATAAACATTATTTACAACAATCACAATTCAAGCAACAAACATAATTATCTAAGATCCAACTAGCCTCATCCCAGATCTCACGACAAGGAAACAAAACCACAATCCATTATCGATTATAATAATTCTTTAATACGTCATAACATCCTTAATTCGATCATTACTACGCTCGAAGCCTCAAATGTAAATAGTCACATTAGCAAACTATGGTGGTTACTAATCCTCAAGATAAATGGGTTCACCATTCTAACTCTATAATCCATAACAACTGAGCACTCACTATCCAAAGCTTGCAACAAACATATCTCAATCTCAAACTATGATTCCTTAAGAATAAAAGAGAATTACTAATTCCAAACCACAAATGGCAAATCACTTGGCAATCAGACAACCATTTAAATCATCTAGTTCATCTAAAACTCGAAAAGAATCGATTTTCATTTATGACATTACTCTTTAAACTTTGGTTACCGGCTTAATTACCCTAAAGCAAAGTCTCTTTTAGAATCCACCAATTAGAGACATCTAATTCCCAAAATGCTATCCCAAGCAACCGTTATAATACCCAACAACGACGAACTATTATTACGCTTAACTCGATTCCCAAAATAGCACTACAATAGCTAGCTCAATAAATGAAGCCATCAAGAGAGTGCAATACCACCAACAGATTCATCCTAAGGTTTAAATCCCAATCCTATTCATGGTCAAAATCAACACGAAACTAGCTAACAACCCAATTATCTCACCAGAGGGAACACAATGACACCATGAAACTGGAAGCGATAGGAAAATTCGAGGGAAACACAAACGCGATAAGATGGGACAAAAATTAGAGGAACGCTTGAGGTAGGGAGAGAAAAGCTAGAAATTGGATAGATATAACAATGAAGATAGCCAAGCAAATGAAAAGGTAAGAGAAAACATTTTCCTAGTGATCAGATTTAGTAGGAACTTGCATGAAAGGAAATGGAAAGGAATAATGGTATGAATAAAGGGTTTAAGGTTTAATCCACAAAATTTCTCCTTTCAAACTTAGGGTGATAGCAAAGCAACTCATCCTGGTAACAAAGGTCTCTCACAAGGGACCATCGTACCACAATCATCCATGTAAGGTACACCTTGATTTAATAAATCAATTACAACCTAATTCATCCATCCTTTCATATAACACGGATTTCCAAAATGCGGAATTGCAACTCAAGCTAATAACATTTCTTTAGCTCAAATATTCAACACAACCTCAAAGGTTTCTTTAAGTGAAGGACTAACAAATACTCCCTTATACTCGGTCATTTTCAACTCATATAGCCCACGAGCTCATTCTTATCTAAGTACAACATCAAGTCAAACATCATCATTATCGTCCAGGTATTTCCATCATAGCTCACATCATCGAGTCTCACTCATATCTATAATCCTCAAGTAATATGGTTCAACTTACAACGAAAACTTACTACTTCAAACGAGTCTCCGATACCATAAGATAAGATCATATCTTTAAATCCAAGAACTATAGCCAAATGACTTTCCACCAAGCCTATACCCACAAACACACAATAGGAAACCACAAGAAGTCACTTAACCTCAATAGTATTTCGCACCGCAAGATATCATTCAAATATTCTCACTTAGAACAACTAGCTCCAACTTAGGTATGATCCTCAAGACACTCTAATATTACTAAACTCCTAAGCTCAAAAGATTAAATCACTAATGGGTTAAGAAGTCCTAGCCAACTCATTCGACCTTACACCATCAAATACCATGAACTACCCACACATTAGTCATGGTAAGTATCAAGCATTAAAATCATCAAACTTATCTTACTACCTTTCCTCAGAGATACAGCCAATCATCAATATAGGGTGAACTTAGATCTACACCATTTACCTCAAATCCCAAATCCATTCTAACCAACACTAACATCTCACAAAGTTCAAAATTTCTTTCAACCAAGTATGATATACCACAAATAAAAGGATGTGATGTCCACAAAAGGTCACATAAGGAAGGTAAGGGTACCAATGGTAAGATGGAGGAAACTATCAAGAGTAATTCCCAAGGGGAAAAGAAGTTAGATGATAAAGAAGCACTTATATTGAAAGAAAAGAGCATGATAAATTAAGGACGAGAGAAATCATTGATGAGGAAGAAATACACATCAATTAGGCTTGTCAATCTTCAATCTTTGGTAGAGGATACTTCTTCTAGGTAACACATGATACACCTCAAGACGATAGATACAAACAAACATAACATCACTCAACACAATCAACAAACAAGTTAAAACCTAACAAACATCAAGCACACCAAAGACTACCACCTTAGGTCCTTAAGTCTACCCATCTCTCATTTCTTATTTCAAGGTCAAGTAATTTTAAGTTTAGGGTTCACGTGTGTAAGTCGGGAGCGTCATAGGCTCTGATACCAACTGTGGCAACCATCGCGAATGCGGAAATAAAACATAAAAAGCATGTGATTTATATAGCGGAAAATACGGTGTTTTTAAAACTTTTTACATTCTATGATAAAAAAATACGAGGAATGTCAAATAATTGAAAGTCCATAGACCTTAATTAGACTCCTCTAATTAGTTGCTAAATTACTTGTTAATTTAGTATTTAATGATCTATGTAACATGCATGCAAATATAAAGACATTTATATAAGAGAAGAAATTTCCTCACATTGATATGGAAAATATAAGGGCACAACAAGAACTCCTTCTTGTTGTTCTTGAGCTAATAATATGGATGAATACAAATAATCCCCAAAGTTACAGATCTCCTCTAAGTTGCAACAAGATTAACCCAAATAATCTACCCTTATTATTAACTAGATAATAAGATAGATATTATTCTACTAATATTATGACTATATTACTACCCTAGTAATACTTAGTAAATATTAGTGTTTGAGAGTTTTAGTAAGAATATGAGGTTTTGAGAGAAGTAAGAAAACAAAGCACAAAATGAAGTAAGTAAAAATGAGCAACACTTGGTCATTTTATAGGCCATTTGGCCGGACTTCACAAGCCAAAATAGGGCTCTTATTTTGTTCATTTGATCACATGCATTAGAGTGGAGTGTTGTATAACAAGTGATGATTGTTTACTACTTGTTATGTCACTTTCATAAAGTAACTAAAGAGTAAAAATAAGAACAAAATCATCACCATGTAACTACTAGCCAACCGGCCAAAATGGCCTTAGTTTGGTCCATTTTGATTTTTGATATTTGTCTTACAAATACTTATTGATCATATGGTTAATTATCTTGTATAATTAAGTGTTAATTTGATCATTTAACAATTATATGACTCAATTAAATAAATAATATGTACTTAACATTTTAAGTAATATTTTACCATTATATCAATATATAATGGGTCCCACAATGCTTAGTTAATTTATTTTACAACTCCTTGTAAATATAATTAACTAATTACCTCTATCTCAAAACCTCAACTAATTTAGTAATTTAACGATTAATTACTAAGTTAAATCTTATTTAATCGTATTAAAATAAGATATAAATTTATTAGTCAATTATCGCATAATTGAAAAATAAGCTTAATCGAATTTGAGTTCTTAACTCATTTCTAATAATTAACTCTCGTACATATCGAATATATGTAATGTACTAATTAACTGTATCGTATACAAATAATTAGTTACTATTTGGATTTCATCCTTTAGGTGTGACCGAAAGGGATCAGTTGATCACCGCCGTCAAACGACAATAACGTCAAACTCTAGTCAGCCAACCGTTATTGATTTACGTTAATCAACTGACTAATCATATATATAGTCAATAAATATCCCAATTATATTCCATAATAAGATTTATTATGTGGCGCACTATTGTGGAGGACACCTACTCCAACAATCTCCCACTTCTCTGACACAAGTGTGCGTCACCGATTCTCTTGTCTCTTTATCACATCTCCCACTCAACGCAAGGTGTCTTTCAGGTCGCACTTGCGATTGACAATATCTAGAGTGGTTTTCTCGATAGGGAGAGTAACTGTCTGACCTGAAAATCTACCATAGATCTCTTTCCGAGCGTGGCCACGCATTTACAGTAACTACTCCTCGAGTGGCCTAAAGATGTTTTTACCCAACGTGGGTGGACATTCCTGTTATCCATCTACTCTGTATGATGCAGATCACCATGATCCTGAAGAAGTCCATCGGCCTCCTTTTACGGCACGACCTAGAACATCAACCAAAACCAATCGGAAACTGCACCGACTCAGATAGACGGTCGCCAGTCAAAAGAATCGACTTTATAGGAATAAGATAGAAGACCCTGCCACGACCAGGCATCAAACAATTGATTTAAGGGTCTCTATAATGTCACTGTCCGACAGAGTGTCATACAGTCTGTCTATGTAAACGACCAGTCATCTCCATGACCCCATGGTGCTGAACCAACCATCGATCGACTTACAATCTAGTCATTTCGAGACGTCACCTCATTGAGTGACTAGGGACAAAATACTAAGTTCGTCCTATTCACTTGAATAGGGTCCAACAATCTATTCGGATAAACAAAGTATTAAATTTAGTCAAACTAAATAAAAGAGTTTAAAATAAAACTCGAACAATAAATGCCATTATCATATATGAAATAATTAATACAACATTCAATTATTACATATTACATAATCTAAAGGAATTCTGGCACACGTCTCAATCCCATTGTGACGACATGACCATCATGCTTAGCCTTTGATAAAGGCTTGGTTAAAGGATCAGCAATGTTGTCATCTGTCCCAACCTTACAAATGTCAATTTCCTTCCTGTCCACGTAATCTCTAATTACATGATATTTCCTAAGTACATGTCTAGACTTGTTACTAGACTTGGGCTCTTTTGCCTGAAAAATAGCCCCACTGTTATCACAATAAATTGTGATAGGATCTTTGGCAGTAGGGACTACTGATAGTCCTTCCAAAAATTGCCGAATCCACACAGCTTCCTTTGCAGCTTCAGACGCTGCAAGGTACTCTGCTTCTGTTGTAGAATCCGCTTTAACGCTTTGCTTGAAACTCTTCCAGCAAACAGCTCCTCCATTCATCATATAAACGTAGCCGGATTGGGATTTCATATCATCCCTATCTGTTTGGAAACTGGCATCTGTGTAACCCTTTACACGTAACTCAGTCTCGCCTCCAAACACTAAGAATGAATCCTTAGTCCTTCTTAAGTACTTAAGGATGTTCTTTACGACTATCCAGTGACTCTCACCTGGATTTTCTTGGTAACGACTTGTCATGCTCAAGGCATATGCAACGTCGGGACGAGTGCACATCATAACATACATGATTGATCCAACGGCTGAAGCGTAAGGGATCAATTTCATGCGTTCAATCTCCTCGGTTTTCGTAGGGCACTCTGACTTGCTCAAAGTGATCCCACTTCCCATAGGAATAAAGCCTCTCTTAGAGTCGTTCATGTTGAACCGATCAAGAATCTTATCAATATAAGTCTCTTGACTTAATGCTAGTATCCTTTTAGATCTATCCCTATAGATCCGGATACCTAAGATGCGCTGGGCCTCTCCTAAGTCTTTCATTTGGAAATGTATTCCTAGCCACTCCTTTACCAAAGTGAGCATTGGAATAATATCTTCCAATGATTTTTGTTTGTCATCTACATACAAGACTAGAAAAGTTCTTTACTCCCACTAAACTTTCAGTTAAAAACACGGTTTCCCTCGACACTTCGAGTGAAACCATTTTGTTTAATTAACATGTCGCAACGATGATTCCAACTCCTGGATGCTTGCTTAGACCCTAGATGGATCTCTTAATTTTTGCATACCTTCTTAAGGGTTGATGGATCCACAAAACCTTCAGGTTGTGTCATGTACACTTCCTCTTCTAGAATCCCCATTCAAGAGGCGTTTTTGACATCCATTTGCCAAATCTCATAATTGAAATGGCGACACAGACCGCTAAGATAATCCTTCTGATCAAGCTGGCGACTGGGCGAAGGTTTCATCATAGTGAAGACCATGAACTTGGGTTAAACCTTTATCCACCAATCTAGCTTTATAAACATCATTATGTTTGTCTATGCCACTTTTGATCTTAAAGATCCACTTACACTGAAGAGGTCGTATGTGACAACCCTCGCGAATGCGGAAATAATAAACAAACAAGCATGTGAATTATATTGCGGAAATAGGTAGTTTTTAAAAACTTTTATACATGCAAGTTAAATAAAACGAGGAGTGTCAAAATATTACCACTAAGTGCGGAAAATAACAAAGAGACGGAGTCTCTCAAAATGTTAACAAAGAACAAGTGTTTAGCAAATAAGCTAAAATCGTCTAGAGGGTAATCTTCCAGGGACAACGCCCGCTAGCTCACACCCGAACCCCAAAACATCATATCCAAAAAGGCATCCAAGCAAGCCACCTGTTCATTCATGAAAAACATGAACGCCACAGTCAGTGGGGAGTAACTCCGGGTTCTCCCAGCCATATCACATCAAACGTACATATAAGGAAATACAAAAGTAAAATCATGCATATAGAGATATACATGTGAGTTATGATAAGAATAGATAGGCAATTCTATAGATAATGATGAGAACATAAGAGGCACAAATCCGAATCCATCATGATATTCAAAGACTCGGGAAAGACACTCTTAGGCAATCGAATACGCTCACTAGGGCTTGCATCTCACCGTTAGCGGTATAAGATTGATAAGATTGAGACTCGACAGACAACCAAGTCAAGTCATGCGATGATCACAGTAAATCCAACATATTATCATCCATTCACGAACCAAGACAATGACGGTGTCCAATCATGCAATGACCATGAACAATATCATGAAATCACGCATTCAAAGACGACACAAGACGACATCTCTCACGGTAAATGAAACGCACTAGCATCATGTACATGGCAAGTATGATTAAAGACATCCACGGGATAAAGCATTTCCT
>JAIUZE010024388.1:0-15589 GCA_022085475.1 Heliosperma pusillum | reverse complement strand
TCTTATGTTTAGATCTCATTTTTTTTAGTATAAATTCACACAATAAATGTTTAAAGTTATCTTATAAATGATTAAATTTATCTTATAAATGACTAAAGTTTATATTTTTTGAGTTACATTTACTTTTTTTTTTTTTTCTAGATTTACTTTTTTTTTCTCAGATTTACTTTTTGTTTTTTGTTTTTTCTCAGATTTACTTTTTTTCTAGATTTACTGTCGTTTGTTTATTTTTGTGTTGGTTAGTTGCGTTGTTACTGAAGTTACACATATAATGATTGGAGTTATACATTTAATCACTGAAGTTACACACATTTTAATATTTAGTTCTTGTATATTTTTTATTTTTATTTTTGATCTCATTTTTTATTTTTTTTATCTTTTTCTAGATATCTTTTAATCACTGAAGTTACTTGTGGATTTTTTTTTTTCCATATTCGAAGTTACACACTTATGGACTAAAGTTACACAGTTATGGACTAAAGTTACACATTTATTTTTTCAGATTACTTTTAATTTTTAATTTTCTTTTGTTGATGATATTTGTCCTATTTTCATTTGTCATCTTTTTTTTGTTTTAGTGTGATTGATATTGTTTAATGACTGAAGTCACACCATTTTGGCCCGAAGTTACACCTTTTTAAACTGAAGTTACACCATTTTGGACCGAAGTTACACCATTTTAAACTGAAGTTACACCATTTTATTTTGAACTGAAGTTACACTAATAAATACTAAAGTTACACTAGGAATGACTAAAGTTACGGACTAAAGTTACACAATAGTAAGGACTAAAGTTACCTAAACATGTCTTAAAGTTACATGAATTCAAATTAAAATATTCAATCACATTTAGTATAAATGACTGAAGTTACCTAAAAAATGACTGAAGTTACCTAAACATGTCTTAAAGTTACACATATATGTCTTAAAATTAAAGTTACACAAATAAGGATTGAAAGTACACTCGTAAAGACTAAAGTTACATTCATAAAAATGTTAAAATCAGATAAATTGTCAAAGTTACAAAATTTGAAATTTATACAATCGAAATCACATTTTGGGTTAAAGTTACAGAAATAATGGTTGAAGTTACACTCGTTATGACTGAAGTTACACTCATAAAAAGGCTAAAATCATATAAACTTATCTTAAAGTTACATAAATTAAAATTTATATAGTCGAAATCACATTTTAGTTTGAAGTTACACAAATAAGGGTTGAAGTTACACTCGTAATGACTGAAGTTACCCTCATGAAAAGGCTAAAATCACATAAACTTGTCTTGAAACTTTATAAATTCAAATTTATGTAGTCGAAATCACATTTTAGTTTGAAATTACATAAAGATAGGTTGAAATTACACTCGTAATGACTGAAGTTACATTCATAAAAAGGCTAAAATCACATAAACTTGTGTTGAAGTTTCATAAATTCAAATTTATAAAGTCGAAATCACATTTTTGTTTAAAGTTACATAAATATGGGCTGAAGTTACACTCATAAATCTCAGATACTTAAAGGAGCTTAAAAGTGATTAACTAAAGGGTAGAGAGAGAAAGTTAATTAATTAGTACATAGGTAATTGATTAATGTTAAGTGTGCTTTTGTCTCTACAATCTCATCCATCCATCTTCCTCATCTAATGGCTAGGATGAGGACTCATGGACTCAAAAAAAAGGGTGGACTCACAAGAACCTATCTCTCTCTCTCTCTCTCTCTCTATATATATATATATATATATATATACATGTGAATTACGAGAAGTATAAATAAGCGTTTCAATATAAAAAGATATAGGCGTATGAGATACAAAACTGTAAGCATCAGATTATAGACAAACTCGGAGAAGACACCCTTAGGCAACTATATACTCACTAGGGCTTGCATCTCACCGTTAGCGGCATATACTTGATAAGATAGAGATTCGACATATAAACCACGACAAGTCATCCAACGATCACAAATAATCAACATATAAACATCCATCCAAACATACGAATATGGTAACATAATCTCTCACGGTTAATGACACGCACTAACACCATGTACATAGCAAGTATGATCAATACACGTCCACGAGATAAACATTTCCCTGAACCATACACGATTAACATTTCGTATATGTAGACTCAATTCCTCCCAGTAGGACGACGATAATAATCCGATCCTAGTCTAAACCTGGCCAGACTCTCGGAATAAACATGTTCCGATTCGACATGCGATACACATTTCACATCTAAGACTCGGTCAAACACAGAAGCCGAGTACCCCAAATTCGGTCAACCTTCACGAAAGAGGCGAAAAGAGCACAAGCATCATAAACAAGCGGTACGCTACATGCAATGACACCACTTTGCAAAGATACGACATTTGACGGCCGGGTCGATCAACGCATAGCGTTCGCCTCCCAACAACGTCGTCATATCTCCACTAAAACATGTATACAAGCATTAGGGATACATCTCCTCGTTCCGACATTCCAGTCTAACGAGCAACGAGGTATAGCAGGGGAATGAGAGTTCATAGCACTTAACGATTAGTGCTCAAATCAAAACATAGGCAAAACCGACTCAAAGGGGGACGTATCAAAAACCGTCACAAAACATGTGATATAAGCGAAGGTGATATCATAAATTCTAAACATGACTATTTAATGCTATTATGTAAATTTATACGATAAACGAACCATACAAACTATTATAAGTGAATGTATAAGAAAAGAAACGAAGAGAAATTATAGGGTGTGCCAGCCGGTCAAGGTGACCGGCCGCCGGCAGCCCGGCTGGCACTTCAGCAACATTTGGAAACCATCAAAAATACAGGGTGTCCCAGCCGGTCAAGAGGACCGGCAGCCGGCTGGGACCATATGTCATTTGAGAAAAAGAGGAAGGATAAGGGGTTGTCTCAGCCGGTCGGCTGACCGGCAGCCGGTCGGCTGCCGGCTGAGACTTACATAATATCAAATACTTCAAAAATGTCAACCACACTCCCAGCCGGTCAGCTGACCGGCAGCCGGTCGGCCGGCTGGGACAACATATGCACGAAAATCACCCTACTTCACCAATAGTCATTAACAAACATCAACTATCATCAACAATCATCAACCAATACAAATTATATAGCTATACATCCAATTCCAACACATTTACTAACAACAAACTATGTTAAGTATCTAATAATCGTCACTAGACATTTGGTAATCATCAAGTAAAGCATTTAAAACACGTATTGATATCGAGTAACCCTTCACCGTTACCTTTGTGCGTCTTCAAATGATTTATTAGTCTTCCTCCACTAGATAGTAATCCTTATCGGGGTCTTGAAGGTCTCTACCTATACAAAGACAACAAAAGATGAATATAATTCACCTTTGAGAAAGACGGAAAAATTGAAAATGAGAAAGACGGTAGTTTTATTACCACACAAGGAAGAGGAGGATGAGAGGGGAAGATTATGATAAAAATAAGGAGATTTGGGTGAGTAATGAAGGTGTAGTGATGAACTTGAGTTTGATAAAAAATGGTGGTTAGGGTTTTTGTGGTTTGTATGAGGAAGAAGGGGTGAGTGAAGAGGATGAGTGGAAAAATGAGTATATAAGGTGAGTGAGTGGAAAGAGTTGAGGGGAAAAGCTCAAAAGCGGCTTAAGGCGTAACTCACACGGAATTCCGAGTAGAGTCCAAATACGAACTCGGATTTGCTAAATTAGACACGGGAAACTAAGTTCTAATCTAAATCTAAAATTACGCTAATTAATATCCATATAATATTTTTAAGATACAAATAGGGTACATTTGCGGGTGTTACAGAAAAACTAGCCTTTAGCACTGAATCACAAGATGTTTATTTTTTTATATTTAGTGAGATAACATTTACTTATTTATCATTTGATAATATTTAGGGTAACACAAATTCTTCTGCTGAACTGATTATTTATGTTTAGGGTAGCAGCCACGACCCCTTGCCACTAGGTGGGTTCACCCCTGCTTACAAGCATGTTTGGCATAATTTATTAAAAATAAGCTTTTGTTTTTTAAGTTTAATTTTGTAAATACTAAGTCTTGCTCAAAATGAGCACCCTCCGTTTTAAGCTTAAAGACGGGTCAAATACTAATATACCACCATATGGGCGTAACAAAAAGAAATTTTTTTGGTATTTTCTAGATGATAAGTGGATAATTTAGTATGTACTTGATCCGTCTTAAATTTAAGACGGATAATGTCAATCTTAAATGAAAATTTATATTTTGTAAAAAAAAAAGTGCTTTTTAAAACTAGAATCGTCAAATTGGTATTTTTATTTGTAAGAACAAAAGATTGTGTTTAGCTTTTAAAAAGTTCTTTTTAGCGTTTGCAAAATATAGTGTTTGAACAATTTTTATTTTTATTTTTAGCAAAAAGATCTTTGTAAAGTTAGGTCAAACATAGTTTAGTATGCTACCGAGTAACATTGAATTTTAGTACTACTCTATTATACTCCTTCCGTCTTTAATCATTTGTTATCTATTGAGTTTGGCACAAAGACCAAGGAAATGAGAAAAAGAAGAAAAAAAATTTCAATAAAGTAATGAGTTTTAGTTAAAAGTAAACAAATGAATAGAACGGGTTTGGCTCAAAACGGAAATAGAATACAATTTCAATAAAGTAATGAGTTTGGCATACGGCCATACCACAAAGCCCACTTGGCCACTTATCTAAACCTTACCAAAAATAGAAATAGATAATAATTAATTGATACACTCCAAAACGGAAATAGAATACAATTGACTGGCTGAGGGAGTAATATACACAATATAATCGTGACAAAAAGAGAAGCGTATCCTAATTAGTCGACTTAGATCAACAAAACGGACACAAGATGGCAAAAATAATCAGTGGCAACTCTGGCAAGACAGAGTTATACATGTTCCTAAAGCAATTTTAGATGGTGTTCTTCAAGATGTAAAAGCATCACTTTTAAGAGTATAACAGAGACCCGAAAGCTAACACACACATGCTTCCAAAGTTGCATGTGTATTAGTTGAACCACCCCATCTAAATCTAAATCTAAATCTAAATGTCAAGGAAAAACATGGTCTACATGAGTTGGGCTTAGTCTCCTGTAATCTACGGTTTGGGACAAGGTCGATGAAATATGATAGAAAATTGCTTATTAAGACCGTCTCTTACAATAAAACCTGCCCATTAAATCCAATACATATGGAAAAAGAATCCAAAAGTCACTTGGGGGCAATTGGAATGAGGGTGTAAGGAAAGGGAAAGAGAAAGGGATTGGAAGTCGTTCATCTTCTTTGTTCATGCTTGTTTAGGTGGTCGGGCTTAAGTCATCACACCCGAAGCAAAACAATATTTATAGACTCAACTAGGTAGTCAAGGTAGTCGAGGTCGATCCAAGGGTGGTTGTGTGACTTGTTGTTCTTAAAGTCTGTTTAAGCCTAGAAGTACCGTATCACAATTTGGGTTTAGGTTTAAGAATTAAATGACAATAAAGTTAAATAAAGTAATTAATAATCAAATTGAGAGATCGAAACTAGGGGTGATCGGGTTCATATGAGGATACTAGGGGTTCTATGAATCAGGTTGTCACGATTCGGGTTCTATTTGGATATTGAGTCACTAACTCTCGGCTTTGGACTATCCTAGCTTGACACAAGTTAGCTCTCGCGTACACAAGGTATTCCTACCGATTTCCTGCCAAGGAACTCGGACTTGGCTAGACCAACTAGGAAAAGGCTACCGCTCTCATCAATCCAATTTCTAAGGCTTTCAATGAATGAAGTCTATTGTTTCGGAAAGACCTGAAAATTCTATGCTTTTTAAGTTTGTCGATATAACATAAGCATGTAAATAGATATTGAAACATATGATTTATCCATCAAACATTTCATCAAACTCAAGATATAGAAGAATAGAAAATACTTCCTCCATTCTCATATGATGTACCCATTTTATGAATATATGTGAGGTATATTTTAATAAAATGGGTACATCATAGGAGAATGGAGGAAGTAGAACTTAAGTAAATAAATTTTTCAATGTGAAAATAAAATTGAAAATTAATATTAAAAATTAGATTGAAAAATAATTGTAATTAATTAACTAATAAGTAAAGACAAAAGGTAAGTGAAGGGAAAAAAATGTAAATATTGAATAAATAATAATAAATAACTATCAGTAAATGACGAAAGTAATAAACTTATAATTAAATAAAAAATCAAAAGAATTTTTTTTTAAAAATTTCAATTAATTGTGACTCTGACCTAACCTGTTTATGACTCGGGATTTTTCCTATTATTTTCTGCATTGAGTTTAAAATCTCAGGTTGAAAGTAGAGATGATCATGGGCGGGATCGGCCCGGGCTTGGACGACTAGAGGCAAGGCATGCGGGCTGAGCTTGGTTGGGCCAACTAAATGGGCATGTTCAATCGGCCCAAGCCCAACCAATATGGGCCTTTACAGGTTTTGGAGCTTATTCAGGCCGTAATGGGCTATGAGACATCGGACAAAGACAACTATTGTACTAGGTATATGATAATTGGATCGTGAGTCTGGTGCTAAATTTGAGGCTAGTCTCTTGCAACTCAAGGTTTAAACAAATAGTAATGATTATGTAGTACGGAGTATGTATTATTTTATCGCTCCAAAAAATAAATGTTATCTGGAGTATTATTCATTTATCAGTGATGTACAATGGTTCTTAAAACAACACAAATTTTTGGAAAATAACTATCTTAAGTTCATGACAAATTAAATAGTAAGTTGCTTATTAAATGCCAATAATTTCGTCTCTATTAGTGTTATGTGATAGTATTCGGATAATTCATACTCCTCCTATTCACAATAACATTCTCCCTTTTCATTTTCATTTATTCACAATACCTTCCTCCTTTCTTTTTTTGGTAAAGTTTTATACTTATTTTAATCATATTATCTTACAACAATACCCCACAATACTCATACTTTATCTTATTTTAATTACCTTACCCCACAACAATAATTATTTTAATCACTTCACCCCACAATAATACCCCTCAATACATTCCCTCTCTCCAATCACCTCACCCCACCACAATACTTTACCTTATATAATTACTCACCCTTAATTTTTGGTCCATTCTTGAATGGGGAAAGTTATCTCGAATAGGAGGGAGTATTAAGCAAGAGTTACCGAGTTACTGATAAAACATACTTGTGTTACGATTATCATATTGGTTACTTCGAGACAATAACCATGTTCAATTCTCAATGCTCTAAGACCATCCCCAAGCAAGAGTCACACTAACTAGGTCACCATCCATTTTTAATCTTAATCACCCCATAACTATCTTGACCCATTTACACCCTCCCAAGCAGAAAGTCATGACCTAGGTCACCAATCCAATCATTTTTCACTTTCCAACCTTTTCAATCATTTAATTTCCCACATTCTCTACCCTACTCAAACCAAACAACCAATCAGAAAGTGTCACCTACAAGGTCACCAAGGTCATGGGGTGACCTCCTTGAGGTCATGAGATGACCTCCAAGAGGTCATGGGTCACCAAAGGTCATGCTAATTATGGTGTTAATTTGTGTTTAAAGTGACCCAACAAGGTCATGACCCCCTCATGACCTTGCTTGGGGATGGTCTAAGGTACTGGAAAGTGGAACAATATTGTACGTCATTCCAGCGAAACGATATCAAATACTCCGTACTCCGTAGAATGTTCTCACCATTTAAATATCATTTTTGGGCCGGGGTGGCCAAATTACGAGCCAAATACTTGGCCCATGCCCAGCCTAAATAATGATTCGGGCTTTTTTTGGGCCTGATAAAAGGTCGAAGCTTGGTAAAAAAAATGGATCGGGCCAGGCTGGCCTAACGGGTTTGGACAATTTGATCAGTTCTAGTTGAAAGCCAGTTAAAAGTAGACGGTTTTCGGATATGCCGACTAATCAGATCAAGTTTTGACAAATATAAATATAACTAATCTGAAATTTCAAGGGAGATAATCTATATTATTAGATACGCAAATTCTTATTGAAGACGGCGCATATCTGTCTTCATGGAAGACATGTCAAATCTCCTCCCACATGGAGGCAAATAAGAGGGCAAGTGGAGATCTAAATGGATCATCACTTGCTCTCCCACTTACTTCCTTATGAGAAGTAATCGAACCCGTCTTTCATAAAGACGAATATACACCGTGTGCAATGAAACCAACTGTATTAGAAATAACAAACATAGAATAACAGACTTAGTCACGGTATAACATGAAGTAACTGAACAAGAAATAGTTTGGACTCACGGTGAGTACATGATTAAAGTAAACACAAATTCTCATTTGTGACGGGGTCACCCGTCGCAAGCTTACGACGGGTCAAGTTCTTCTCACATAGAGCAAGTGGAGGCAAACTGACCCGAAAAACACCTGAAACAACTCGACCCGACCCGAACTAACCCGATAATATAATAAACCCGAACTGACCCGATCTGAATTGGCCCTTCCCAAATTAAACCCGATCTGATTGACCCGTTTATCAGGTCTATATATAAGTACACATCCAAATAAAGTTGAAAAATGATTTGACATTGTGATTCAAGATCCGTATTAAGATTAAGACGAGTCAAATAGTATGGATAAAACAAACACAGATTACAAATAGTCGGTTTTGTGTGGTCCAAATTAATTTGTGTTTAGGATAGTGTGATTTGTGTGGTCCAAATATATTTTCTTAATTCTTTTGCAAAAAGGAAAGGGGAAGAAATGAGTGAATAGGAGGGAGTATGTCTTATATACGCATGTAAAATTGATATTTAACCCGTATTAATATTTTCGTCTTAAAAAATACTAGTCGAGAACTCAAATCTAACTTCAACAGCTCGTCTCACTTATGACGGACACTATCCGTTACAAGCTAAAGACGGGTAGTGCCCCTTTAATTCACAATATGAAAGTGGAAGGACGGGTGGGGGCTCCATTTGCCCTCTCCCACTTGCTATTGTAAAGGTGAGACTATCTGTTTTCAGCTTGTGTCGAATAGTGTCGTTTTTAATGAGCATTTACATTTCAAACGGAATTAGACTTGGCAAACGGGTCAATCGGATCGGGTTCGTGCCTGACCAATTCGGGTCGGGCCAGTTTGGGTCTATCATATTATCGGGTTAGTTCGGGTCGGGTCGGGTTGTTTCGGGTTTTGGATGATTTTCGGGTAAGGTGATCGGGTCAGTTTCGGGTCCGGGTTATTTTCGGGTCAATAATTACGAAAAAAATGTGCATATAGTCATTTCAAATTTTTTTTGTTCAATTAAGCTATATTTTCTCGAGTCATTTTCGGGTTAGTGGTTTCGGATCGAGTCATTTCGGGTCGTCGGGTCAATTTCGGGTGGACGCACTTTGGGTCAAGTTCAGGTCGGATCGGGTTAATTCGGGTTTCGGGTTATATTTGGGTTCTGCAACTCGGGTTAGTTTCGGGTCTCCGGTCAGCCTTTTCAGATCGGGTCATTCGGATCGGGTTGTTTTTGCCAGGTTTAGGGCATATATGTGAGATCTAGCTAACGTACAAATCCTAGTATGTTCTACACATGATCACAAAGTAATAAACCAAGAAGGTCAAAATGAGTTGCTGGAAGCCTGGAGAAGAAAGTAGTATTAGTGATGTAGACCACAGAAGCATTATCCCATGATTTGGTGCCGCAGATGTTACATATCCAGATAAGCCTTCCTGAGTTACTTTGGGTCAAACTTGTAGCAAGTAGAAGACCACACTCGATTTCGGAAAAGCGCTTGTAGTTTCCACTGTCGTTATCGATTATTCATTATTATTATTATTATTACTGCTTATTTAGGTCATCGCTTAAGTCATTTCCCCTATAATTCTTATGTCACCAAATCAAACCTAGCTTTAATTATTTGACCCTTTTTATTCTAATTCATTCTAGTTCTTCCTCATATCGCTTTCAGATCTGCACGTTTGGACGACTAGTCTGATTGAATGCTAATCATTGTTATTTCATTACTTTTTTTTTACTATGATCAGTTTGATTTTATGGGCATGAGTAAATTAGAGACACAAATTGGAGTGAATTTAGTATGGGTAAAGCTAGTTAGAAGGGTGAACAATTTATTTCTCACCTTTCTAAAGTTTTTCATTAAAAGATCTCGGTCCTCTGTCCTATTTTTTGGGCATAGAGGTTACACCCACAACAAATGGCATACATTTAAACCAGACTAAATATTTGTCCGACATTCTCCACAAATACAATTTTCAAGATTGCAAACCCGCTTCTACCCCAATGCTTTCTCACCCACCTCTTGTGGCCGAACCCCCAAACCCGATAGAAAATGTATCGGATTATCGTGCTATAATTGGAAGTCTCCAATATCTATCCCTAACCCGACCCGATATTGCATTTCCGGTAAACAAACTTGCTCAATTTTTAATTCACCCCACAAACACTCATTGGCTCGCCCTCAAACGGCTGCTACGCTACCTACATGGCACTATACACCTCGGCATTCACTTCAGTCACTCGCCCCCTCTCCGCCTTCACGCATATTGCGACGCAGATTGGGGGGGGGGGGGGGGTGACCCCTCGGATTATGTGTCCACTACTGGGTATCTTGTCTACTTAGGTGGGAACCCCATTTCTTGGTCTTCTAAAAAAACAGCGTGCGCTTTCTCGATCATCCACGGAAGATGAGTTTCATGGAATTGCTGATACAACTGCTGAACTGCTGTGGCTTCATTCTCTTCTTCATGAGCTTGGTGTTACTACTATTACTGCACCAACTATTTACTGTGATAATTTTAGTGCAACGCACTATTCCGCCAATCATGTGTTTCATTCTCGAATGAAACATCTTGCCGTTGCGTTTCACTTTGTCAAAGAACATGTTCGTCAAGGTACTAGCTATTCGAATACAACATATTAATGGCACGGATCAGCTAGCCGACACACTAACGAAGCCGTTACACAAGCCTCGATTTCTCGAATTGTCTTCCAAGATTGGTCTTCGTCTTCGCCCGTCCATCTTGAGCGGGAATATTAATGATACTAAGTCATTATAGTTAGTTAAGTCTATTAGCACATGTCTATTTAGTCTCCTAATCTTATGTAACTAGCTTAGTCAATGTTGTTGTAACTTATCCCACATAAATAGCTTATTGTTAGCATTAGGTTTAGGCTATTGTTATTTCACTGTATTTTATTTATACATGGCTTGTAACTAAGTTTTATTCATCAATACAAACACAATTATAAACCTATTCTTTACAGTTTGAACACGTGTATTACACATGAAAATTTACAAACTAAACTGGTTGGCATCTTTAATGCATCTTTTATTTCATTGAATATGAGCATATATAAAATATTATATAAACACAAAATTCTCATTTAAGACGGGTCGGTTTAAGACGAGTCAAACTCTCTCACAAAGGGCAAGTGAGGGTGCAAGTAGGTGGCAAGTGAGAGAGGTTTGACCCGTCTTAAGTTTGATCTGTCTTAAAGGAGACTTAATACAAGTATTATATAAGAATGTATAAATAATAAAAATAAATACTCCCATCCATCTAATTCATTAGTAATTTTTAGTTTTGAATGTTATTCGTCAACTTGATACCTTACCATATTTTGTTTCAATTATGTGACTTGTGAATAACGAACTTTTTTTTTTCAGCAGTAAAAAGGAGTAACAATATTACATTCTCAATGTACTTGCAGCTAGGTTATGTGCTAGCCTATTAAGATTGCGAGGGATAAAACTAAACCAAATGCAATGAAATAAAGGAAGCATTGTTTCTATGTCGGATATTATGCCAGCGGTCAACAGATGGGTTTCGTCCACCTTAGAGATCTGAAGCAGAACCTGCATACAGTCAGATAACACATGAAAATGCATGATTTTATGCTTCATTGCCCACTTTATAGCTTCTCGAATTTCGATAACTTCTGATTGAGCTTCACTTTCTGCGATCCTTCTTTCCGTATGTCTGTATATTTGACAACCCCTTGGATCATAGACAACCCAACCAATGGATGCTTGTAGTGAATATAGCCAACCCGCATCCACTTTTACGCGAAATGTCTGGCAATTTCCAGCGCCCCGAATCATAAAAAAAGGAATGGAATTCCTAATTTTGTCTCTTCTCTTATTTAGGTGTTGCTTGTCCAACATCTTTCCGTGAGTTGTCTTTGTAATCTTATTGTCAATAGCAGAGATAACTGAGTTTGCTTCCCCTTCTTGTATACGAAAAAGAAGTTGTGGTGAAAAGGTAACTTCTCGGAAGATAATCTTATTCCGGATGATCCAAATACTCCAAAGGATGGATGTAAAAATGATAATAGTTGACTGATTTGCGTTGTTTAAGGAGAGAAATCTATACCAATTTATAATCCATATATCAATTGGGACATGAGTATCATTTCCGGTAGTGATACCCAAGGGGGACGCCGCCCAAATCCTTTTGATTATCTCACAATCACGTAATAAGTGAGCGGTGGATTCCACAGATCCCCTATAGGTACAAAAAGGGCATACTGGATCAATTTGAATATGTCGTTTTAATAATTCATCTCGCGTAAGGAGCGAATTCATCATAATTTTCCATATTAAAACTTTCCATGTTTGTGGGATGGGTAAATACCATAGTTTCCTTTTACAGAAATCTTTAGCAGCTTGACTAATTCTAGTTGCATCTGTGAATAACGAACTATCAAACCACCAAAAGTAAAAAACAATTTGTACCAATTTTGTAAACTTCTTTGTAGGGGAGCTTGAAAATATAAATTTTCTTATAAGATAAATTGTTTAGCTCAATTTTGTACCAATTTATATTTTGCTTCAATTATATGACTTTTGTATTCAAGCTCAATTTTTCCTTTCTAAATAACGATCAATTTTCTTAATTAATATTTTCAAATATTCCGATTTCGTAAATAACGAACAATCATAACCTCTTTCACAATAACCGAATTAACTGAATTGACGGATCTGACTTTCCAAAGTCAGATACTCCCTTAGAAAGGACTAGAGGCGGCAGTTGGGTCACTCGGGTCGGTTACGGGTCAGGTCATATCGAGTTCTGGTTGTGTCGGGTCAGTAACAGGTTCGGGTCGGTTACAGTTCATGTGTCATCTTCGGGTCGTGTCATCAACGGGTGGCAAGTCGGGTCTGGTCTTTAGCGGGTCAGTACCGGGCCATGTTATTAGCATATATTTTATATTATGTATTTAGGTTTTGATTGATAAGTTTATGTTTAAACAATTTGTAAGTGTATTAATTGTAGTTTAAGTGATTATAAATATAATACATATCATTTTAGTCCTATTTAAACCATAATAAAGCTAGATCATTATCGGGTTGAGTCAAGATCAATTCACGGGTCGGGTCGGTTCTGGTCGAGTTTGGGTTAGAAAAAATAAGGCTACTATTGATTATCGGATCGGGTTCGAGTCGAGTGAGGTCGGTTTTGGTTCACTTAATGTTTGGGTCTATCGGGTCGGGTTTCGGGCGGGTCGGGTTTTATTAATTTATTTTGTTATTTTTTTTCACATGTAACATATGTAAAATGTGGGAAATAACTGTTTACATCCCCTTAAAAATTAGGATTATAACAAAATTATATAATATGAAATTGCAAGTCATAGATATGAAAACGATACAAATGTAGAGAAAAAGAATTAAACCTTCGGTCCTTAGCAAATTAGGCCTAAGAACAGATATCAAAATAGATATCCTCCTAATCGTAACACCCAAGACTGATTGAGATATGCCCTTGTAATTGCTAGAAAAAGAATTGAAAGTTACAGTTAACTTTTTATTGTTTTGTGTTTTGTGTGATGGAGGCACAAGTTGAGAGAGTAGAAAATTAGGTTAGAAATTTTCCTCCTCTTTATTCTTGTTCTCACGGCACAAGTCGTTTTATGTTGAGGAGATTTAGTCTCCTCAAATAACTACCCATTGACCCGAAAAACCCGGAGTGTATCTGGACACTTTTTCCGGTCATTTTAGCTTCTAGTATAATGTAATACATTATAATCGTCATTAGTCAAAGACCGACATTATAATATATCATTAATTATAAATATCCGTATATCTATAATTTTCCAATTAATTATAACGGTTTATATTTAATTAACTTACATTATATACAACAATTAAATATAACATTTTATATTCAATTTACGAATTACAGTTAATTCGTCTCAGCTAAATTTATTTAATCATTATTAAATAATTATATCATCATCACATTGACTAACCTTTTAGTCAAAAACACCGACTAACCTTTTAGTCATTTAATAAGGCATCAATATGTTTATTTTCTCAAATAATCACATCTCTTATCACATCCTTTAGGTGTGACTTTTAGGGACCAGTTGATCACCGCCATCTGTATGACAATAACGTCAAACTTATCTAGCAAGCCAACCGTTATTGATAAACGTTAATCAACTGATTATTATACAAAGTATACCCTGTGAACCTACAGAGATTTATTGATGTTATTGCACTAACTGGAGGACACTAGCTCCAACAATCTCCCACTTGTCCGTACAAGTGTATGTGCGATAACCGATTCTCATATCCATAATAAATTTCTCCCACTCAATGTAAACCAATTTGCAAAGTCCGTATTCACAACGGTCGTAGTTTACAAGTGATCAGTCTCAAGAGTGGTTTCCCCGACTAGAGAGTAACTTAACTGATAAACGAATCTTTATTCGAGCATGGCCATGCATTTCAGTTACAGCTCCTCGAGTGGCCCTGAGAAATATCATATCCTGATACAGGTGGGATATTTTCTTCAACTCGAATCTTGCAGATACAAGCGCAGTATGAAATGACCCAGTGAAAATCTACTTAGCCTCCTGTTACGGTCGACCATGAGAAAGAAACCAAAGTCACCCAAAAACTGCCTTTATCTCAAGAGACATTCGATAGTCAAAAGAATCGACTCTAGGAACACTATGGATGTCCTATCCACGACCTGGCACCTAATGTTCCGAAACATTTAGGACTCCATAACGTCGTCACAAAATGTCCTGCGCAGTATCATTATAACTCGCATCTGTGATCGATCAGTCAACAGTTTGACTTATGGCTCGTTGACCCCACATCAATCGACGTCACAAAATAATTGCCAGAGTTATCAGCTCATGTAGGCAATTACAGACCAAAACAAAATATAATGTAATTCAATTCATTTTGTGGTGTTCAATGTTGTCCGTACAACCCACATGAAAACAAAATATAAACAAAACGATGATTTTATAGATAGTTTTTATGAAAAAGATACAGGTGTCTAATCCATACAAAACAACTAATACAACTCAGGAACACGCTTAATTCCCATGGAAATAACGTGCCCTTCATTCTTATCATATCTTAACGGTTTAGTGAGAGGATCTGCAACGTTATCATCCGTAGCAATCTTGTCTATCACTATCTCCTTGCTCCACTTAATCTCGTATCATGTGAGCCTTCCGTTGTACATGCCTAACTTGTTTGCTGGACTAGGCGCCTTATCCGAATATGGCACCACTATTATCACAATAATGGTGATCGGCATCCGACTGGAACTACGTTAGTCCTGTAAGAACTG
>JAIUZE010024386.1:0-35994 GCA_022085475.1 Heliosperma pusillum | reverse complement strand
TGACTCCACTACCTAAAAACAAGTAGAGGAAAAAGAGTCCTTTTCTTCCTTCACTTGTGTTGGACGGTCCAAATAGGAGAGGAGGAGAGTTTTATATAAACTCTTCTTCTCTACTTTCTCATCGTCACAATTTCTTTCACAAAAATTAGTAGTAATTTTAATGTTCATTCTAGCACAAGCAAAGACATTTCTCACAGCATCTTGGGTGCAACAATTAGGAGAATATCAGCTTGATATTTGTTCTTAGGCCATATTGGTAGGACCGAAGGTTAATTCTAATCTTTATGCATTTCGTTTATGACTCGTATTTCATATATTATAATTTCGTTATAATCCTTAAATTTCATGTATGAAATATACCGATATTTTCCACAAGTCGTATCATAGCCAAGGCTACGAAATTATTTTATATGACTTTTCATGAATAATGAAAAAAAAAAAAAATTCGGTCCAAATTTTTTTATTCGGCAAAATTTTTTTTTCGGGCCGTGTATGTTTTTTTATTATTGTTTTCATTTGATTTATTGATATTGTTGTTTTAATATGTTAAAATGACAATATGATAAATTTGTAGATGTTTTAATTTAATAAGGATTAAATTAGAATGTAAATGGAAATTGTTTTGAATGTTAATGAACATTTGTTTTTGCTATATATTTTCGGTATACATGATATTAAATTGTTATTTTGCATCATGATTCATTAATTTTAATGATGTTCAAATCAATTATGATTAGTCAAATATTAAGATAATCGATTTAATCATGATTTAGATATTCATTTTAAAATGTTAAATTGAATCATCTAGTTTGTATCAATGTTTAATAATGATTAAATGTTGATAATTGTACCGATCTTGTAATATTAGCAACATCAAATTAATATGTTTAATTTGTATGTATTATTTTATAATAAAATAAAAATAAAAATAAAAACCGTGGCTGTTTTATAAAAAAAAAAAAAATTTTTTTGATTCGGTTTTTGTTTTTTTAATTTGGCCGAATGTGTTTTTTTATGCATTATATTGATAATGTATGATTGTTGTTGTGAAAAAGTTCACAATTATTGGATACCCAATTATTTTAAAATGGTTTAAAGTAATGTTGGAATAATTCATATTTTACGATAATATGAATTAAAAGTGGATTATGTTTGATTGGAATTATTGAAAGTAATTAAGGAATTGTCACACTAGGACTTTGTAATTTTACGTATTTTTTCGTTCTTGTTGCTTTTCATCACATGATAGTTAGTGCATCATATTCCGCCTAAACCAAACCACCTACTAAAAATGCATGAAAATTGACTCATATAGTTTGGATGTTAGTTATCATGGACATAAAGATGTCACACGAATTTTAAGCCATCATCTTAGTTTATTCATTCTCGCATGCTAGATATTCGTTCACTTAAAATGAATTAAAATAAAGCTGATGGGATCTTCCTCTAAAACCTAAAATTGAGACTAGTCTTTATAGGCCAAACTATTATGAATCCCTTCTTCGTCGGTAGGCATATATGACTTTACTCTCCATATGACCCCTTCTACGTTGGGTAAGTAGCAAGTGTTGACTTATTTTACCTCAACATGATAATCCGAAGAGTTTCTCGTGATTATGATGGACTAAAGATAAAATTTTATCGACCAAGAATTCTAAAGGTAGAATTAGCTAAGAGGTTAGCTTATCAATTTATAGATAATTGAGTCTTGGGATCATTTATATAATTCTTGAGGGAGGTCAATTGTATAAATGCTTGAGTCTTCGCATTAAACAAGTTTTGCACTAGACTTAATTCATATCGATGAGTATGCTTATTATTATATTTTTCTTCTTTTTCGCAGTGTAGAATTCGTCTTATATTGATAATACTGCTATAACAAATGGCTGGCCATAATGATGTCCCTATGCCAAGTGCCACACTCGCACGTGAGTCCTGGCTTAAAACTTTCATGGACCACATGAATCAGTCCACGCCACTGAAGAATGACGGGTCCAACTTTGCGGACTAGGAGGCGACATTACGGACTGCAGGCATTGCTGACGGCAAGCTCCAGTACTTGGCTGAGCCAATACCGCCAAACCCAGGCCCCAATGCAAGAGCTAACGAGTCACTTGCTAATAGTGGCTTCGTTATGGAAGCGGGTGCGATAAAGAACGTACTCATCTTTGCAATGGAAACCAATTTGCACAGACGCTTCATTGCCCAAGGTGCAAATAATATTTTCACCACGCTCACTAATGAATTCTCAAAAGCACCGAGAATCGTTACTTATGAGCATGCATGTCGCTTCTTTGAGGCGAAACTCCAGAAGGGCCAACTGGTTAGCCCACACATTCTTGATATGATTGAGAATGTCGAGGAACTGGAGGCACTTGATTGCAAGATCAGAGAGAGCATAGTCATTGACTATGTGCTTCATTCACTTCATGATGGTTTTGCCCTTTTCAGGGTAAATTACTACATGAATGACATGAGGAAAAGTCTTCATGAGCTACACTCACTTCTCGTACAGACCGAGAAGGATCTGAAATTGAGTAGGAGCATGAAGCAAGATGTTCTCATGATTTCCAACAAGTACAAAGGTAAGAGCAAGGCTCACGGCGACCTAAATGTAGGGAAGCCAAAGTTGAAGAAGTCAGGACAGGTTAAGAGTGGGCCTGGTGAGACTAGTAGCTCACAAGGCAAGGCAAAGAGCAAGGACAGTGACATTGAGTGCCACCATTGCCACAAGACTGGGCATTGGAGGAGGAACTGTCCCGTGTACCGTGAGGAAATAAAAGCAGGCCGCGTCACTTCTGTTGGTATGTCATCTTATATTCATATGATTGAGATTAACCATGCAAGTTTTGGAACTTGGGTACTTGATACAGGTTGTGGTTCTCATCTGTGTAATAATTTGCAGGGCCTAAAAAACATCACACTTCTCGCAAAGGGTGATGTGGACCTGCGAGTCGGGAATGGAGCAAAAGTTGCTGCAGTCTCAATGGGAACATATCTAATCCAACTCCCGAGTGGATTTGAGTTGTATTTATATAACTGCTACTATGTACCCAGTTTATCTAAGAACATTATTTCTGTTTCCGTGCTTCATAAAGACGGTTTTTCATTTTCAATAAAAGACAATAGCTCTATTTTCTCTTTGAATGAAATGATTTATGGCAAAGCAGTTTCCATGAATAGCATTTATATCTTAGATCAAATCACAGACATATTAGATGTGAATAATACGAAAGTAAAGGTTGGTGACAAAGATCAAACTTATCTATGGCATTGTCGTATGGGATACATAAATGAAAAACGTGTAAAGAAGCTCATTGAGAATGGGACTATCTCCCCATTTGATTACGAATCATTTGGCACGTGCGAATCATGTGTTATCGGCAAAATGACTCGAATTTCCTTCAAAAGTGTTGGAATGCGTGCTAATGACCTATTAGGACTCATACATACTGATGTATGTGGACCTATGTCAATCAACGCAAGAGACGGCTATAGATATTTTATCACTTTCACGGATGATTTGAGTAGATACGGATATGTCTACTTAATGAAGCATAAAAGTGAGTCATTTGAAATGTTCAAGGAATTCCAGAATAAGGTTGAGAGCCAACTGGAAAGAAATATTAAAGCACTTCGATCAGATCGTGGTGGCGAATAACTTTCAAATGAGTTTGATCAACACCTTAAAGACTGTGGCATATCTTTCAAATGAATTTGAGTAGATACAGTTATCGCACATACACTTGTGAGGACAAGTGGGAGATTGTTGGAGCTAGTGTCCTCCACAGTTAGTGTGATAACGTATATATATCTCTTACAGGTTCACAGGGTATACTTAGTATTCTTATCAGTTGATTAACGTTTATCGATAACGGTTGGCCTGCTAGAAGTTAGACGTTATTGTCATTTTAATGGCGGTGATCAACTGGTCCCTAAAAGTCACACCTAAAGGATGTGTTTGAGAGATGTGATTAAATGAAAAAATATAATTATATTGATGCCTTATATGACTAAAAGGTTAGTCGATATATATGACTAAAAGGTTAGTCAATGTAATGATGATACGATTATTTAATACGATTAAATTATAATAGCTGAGACGAATTAAATGTTAATTCGTAATTAAATATAAACTGTTATATCTAATTAATGTATATAATGTAATTATTTAATACGATTAAATAATTTAAGCTTAAACGAATTAAATATTAATTCGTAATTAAATATAAATTGTTATATTTAATTAGCAAATTATAAATATACGATATTTATAGTTGACGTATATATTATACGATATTGTCATAATTAATGATGTCAGACCGATATTAATAAATCGACTACAAGATGTTGTATGGACTTATTAATATGTGACAAATGACAATAATAATACATACACATATTATACATTAAATAAATAAAAGAGAGAAGACTTCTATCTTGACTCCACTACCTAAAAACAAGTAGAGGAAAAAGAGTCATTTTCTTCCTCCACTTGTGTTTGACGGTCCAAATAGGAGAGGAGGAGAGTTTTATATAAACTCTTCTTCTCTACTTTCTCATCATCACAATTACTTTCACAAAATTAACAATAATTTTGGTGTTCATTCTAGCACAAGCAAAGGCATTTCTCAGAGCATCTTGGGTGCAACAATTAGGAGAATATCATCTTGATATTAGGCCATATTGGTAGGACCGAGGGTTAATTCTAATCTTTATGCATTTCGTTTATGACTCGTATTTCATATATTATAATTTCGTTATAATCCTTAAATTTCATGTATGAAATATACCGATATTTTCCACAAGTCGTATCATAGCCAAGGCTACGAAATTGTTTTATATGACTTTTCATGAATAATGAAAAAAAAAAAATTTCGGTCCAAATTTTTTTATTCGGCAAAATTTTTTTTTCGGGCCGTGTATGTTTTTTTATTATTGTTTTCATTTGATTTATTGATATTGTTGTTTTAATATGTTAAGATGACAATATGATAAATTTGTAGATGTTTTAATTTAATAAGGATTAAATTAGAATGTAAATGGAAATTGTTTTGAATGTTAATGAACATTTGTTTTTGCTATATATTTTCGGTATACATGATATTAAATTGTTATTTTGCATCATGATTCATTAATTTTAATGATGTTCAAATCAATTATGATTAGTCAAATATTAAGATAATCGATTTAATCATGATTTAGATATTCATTTTAAAATGTTAAATTGAATCATCTAGTTTGTATCAATGTTTAATAATGATTAAATGTTGATAATTGTACCGATCTTGTAATATTAGAAACATCAAAATAAAATAAAAAAAAAAAAAAAAACAGCCCGTAGCTGCTGTTTTAATAAAAAAAAATTTCGGATTTTATTGTTTTTTTATGTTGGCCGAATTTTTTTGTTTATGCATTATATTGATAATGAATAATTGTTGTTCTGTAAAAATTTACAATTTTTGGATACCCAATTATTTTAAAAAGGTTTAAAATAATGTTGGATAAATTCATATTATACGATAATATGAATTAAAATTGGATTATGGTTAATTGGAATTATTGTGAGTAATTAAGGAATTGTCACATAATTTTGATCATTAAGATGTCACACGATTTTTAAGCCATCATTTTAGTTTATTCATTCTCGCATGCTAGATATTCGTTCACTTAAAATGAATTAAAATAAGTTGATGGGATCTCCCTCTAAAACCTAAAATTGAGACTAGTCTTTATAGGCCAAACTACTATGAATCCCTTCTTCGTCGGTAGGCATATAGGACCTTACTCTCCATATGACCCCTTCTACGTTGGGTAAGTAGTATGTGTTGACTTATTTTACCTCAACATTATAATCCGAAGAGTTTCTCGTGATTATGATGGACTAAAGATAAAATTTTATCGACCAAGAATTCTAAAGGTAGAATTAGCCAAGTGGTTGGCTTATCAATTTACAGATAATTGAGTCTTGGGATCATTTATATAATTCTTGAGGGAGGTCAATTGTATAAATGCTTGAGTCTTCTCATTAAACATGTTTTGCACTAGACTTAAATCATATCGATGAGTGTGCTTATTATTATATTTTTCTTCTTTTTCGCAGTGTAGAATTCGTCTTATATTGATAATGCTGCTATAACAAATGACTGGCCATAATGATGTCCCTATGCCAAGTGCCACACTCGCACGTGAGTCCTGGCTTAAAACTTTCATGGACCACATGAATCAGTCCACGCCACTGAAGAATGACGGGTCCAACTTTGCGGACTGGGAGGCGACATTACGGACTGCAGCCATTGCTGACGGCAAGCTCCAGTACTTGACTGAGCCAATACCGCCAAACCCAGGCCCCAATGCAAGAGCTAACGAGTCACTTGCTTATAGTGGCTTCGTTGGAGGCTCAAAATGCAGTTCATCAACTCAGTGTCGTGTCTTCCACTGGCCAAATTGTTGTGTGCGAAAGTTGCGGAGGTGCGGTTCATTTTTCCACTCTATGCCAAGCTACTATGGAGGAGGTTTGTGCTTTTCTAACTTTTAAGCAAAGTTCTTATCCACCGAGTACCTTTTCCAATACTTACCACCCAAACACAAAATTTCATCCCAACTTGTCTTACAAAAGCATCAATGTGCTCAATCCTCAACCCCAACAAAATTTTGTGCCTCAACCTCAACAAAATTCATATGTCCCACAACAAAGGTTCAATTTTCAACCGGGCTATCAAAATTAAAACTACCAACAAAGACCACCAATACAAAACTCTCAACAAAACCAAGTTCCACCACCCAAAAATTTCCAGCAAAACAACCAAGACCATAAACATGAGTTCTTGGTTGTACAAATGGCTAAGACCCAAACGGAAATGTTGGCTCAACTTCAAATAAATTATCAAAGTCAAGGTGCCGCAATCAAAATGCTAGAACAACAAATGGCTCAACTAGCCGCTACTAGTTCTCAAAGAAGAACGGGTCTATTACCGCCTCAAGGTGAGCAACCATATGATACTCTCAATGCAATCACCTTGAGAAGTGGTAAGATGTATGATGAGCCACCCATGCCCAGGGACAATGAGAAAGTGCTTGTTGAGTTGGAGGTTTCCTCTACTAGTAAGAAAAATGTGGTTATGCCAAAGAAGGTGGATGATCCAATTGTGGTTGAAGATGTCAATGATTTGGAGGATGCTCCTCATAGATGGGCATGTTGGAGCCAGTGTCCTCCACAGTTAGTGCAATAACATAAATAAATCTCTGTAGGTTCACAGGGTATACTTTGTATTGTAATCAGTTGATTAACGTTTATCGATAACGGTTGGCTTGCTAGATAAGTTTGACGTTATTGTCATACAGATGGCGGTGATCAATTGGTCCCTAAAAGTCACACCTAAAGGATGTGATTGAGAGATGTGATTATTTGAGAAAATAATCATATTGATGTCTTATTAAATGACTAAAAGGTTAGTCGGTGTTTTTGACTAAAAGGTTAGTCAATGTGATGATGATATAATTATTTAATAATGATTAAATAAATTTAGCTGAGACGAATTAACTGTAATTCGTAAATTGAATATAAAATGTTGTATTTAATTGTTGTATATAATGTAAGCTGATTAAACATAAACCGTTATAATTAATTGGAAAATTATAAATATACGGATATTTATAATTAATGATGTATTATAATGTCGGTCTTTGACTAATGACGATTATAATGTATTACATTATATTAGAAGCTAAAATGACCGGAAAAAGTGTCCAGATACACTCAGGTTTTTCCGGTCAATGGGTAGTTATTTGAGGAGACTAAATCTCCTCATTATTAACCTACTTGTGCCGTGAACAAGGGTGAGAAGGGGGAAAAAGATTTCTAACCTAATTTCTACTCTCTCTCTCTCACTTGTGCCTCCATCACTCAAAATCACAAAACCTAAAAAGTTAACTGTAACTTTTAATCATCTTTCTAGCAAAAGGAAGGGCATATCTCGATCTATCTTGGGTGAGACGATTAGGAGGATATCTACTCTGATATCTGTTCTTAGGCCGAATTTTGCTAGGACCAAAGGTTAAATTCGCTTTCTCTATATTTTATATCGTTTTCGTATTAATGACTTGCAATTCATATTATATAATTTTGTTATAATCCTAAATTTTAAGGGGATGTAAACAGTTATTTCCCACATGGCAAAGCATTAAAAGAAACACTCAATTCGGTAAATTCTCAGAAGTTGTAAAGAACCTCCGTGTAACCGTTCCTTTTACGGAGTTAATCACTCAAATTCCATCTAACACTAAATTAATGAAAGATATTTTAACTAGGAAGAGGACTCTTGATGAAGAATAAAATATAGCCTTCACCGCCGACTGTAGTGCTCTATTGCAAAACAAGTCCCATCCTAAGTTAAACGATCTCGGTAATGTTTCCATTCCATGCACAATTTGTACTTATCAAATTGATAAACCTTTATGCGATTTAGGTGCTAGCGTAAGTGTCATTCCTTACTTTATTTGTGCTAACCTTAATATGGAAGTCTTGAAATGTATTAGTGTCACATTTCAAATGGTGGATCGTTCTATAAAATTCCCTTTGGGAGTTTTGGAGGATGTTCCCGTCAAAGTTGGTAATTTATTCCGGTTTATTTTATTGTTCTTGACATGGCCGAAGATGCTAAAATCCCAATTATTTTTGGAAGACCCTTTTTACATACCGCGGGTGTGGTAATTGATGTCAAGAAAGGTAAAATTACATTGGAAGTGGGTGACAATAAGGTCACATACAATTTGAATAGTGCCATGAAGAGTCTTGCTTTTCTATTTATGTTTTGGATGTTGTTGACATTATTATAGATGACTCTATATCTCGGTCGTTGGCTAAAGAGTCTTTGGAGGCACTCTTGCTATAGAATCATTTGTAGGTGATAGTGAGATTGGGAATGAAGAGATGGATGCTTTGGAGCAAGAGTTGGATGGAGAAGAGTTATCATTGGAGCAAAGCTCGCACTTTGTAGGTTTGGTTTCTACACCTCAAGACCTTGAGGTAAAAAAACCCGAACTTAAACCCCTCCCTTCTTATTTGAAGTATGTTTTTTTAGATGATGAGGAAATATGTCCGGTAATTGTTGGTGCTAATTTGATTGAGAGTCAGTTGTCTTCATTGTTTCATGTCTTAAAATCTCATAAGAAAGCCATTGGTTACAAACTAGATGATTTAAAGGGCATAAGCCCCGAGTTTTGCATGCATAGAATCGATCTAGAGGAAGATCATAAACCATGTGTCCAAGGTCAAAGACGACTACATCCTAATATGGAAAAAGTGGTAAAAAAGGAAGTGATTAAATTGTTAGATGCGGGAATTATTTATGCAATTTCCGATTCCAAATGGGTGAGTCCGGTCCAAGTGGTTCCGAATAAAAGAGGAACCATCGTAGTAAAAAATGATAAAAAAGAACTTATTCCAACTAGAATTGTGACGGGATGGAGAATGTATATTGACTATAGGAGACTAAATTTGGCCACCAAGAAATATCACTACCCTTTGCCTTTTATTGACCAAATGTTGGATTGGTAGGCGTGTCACAAGTATTTTTGCTACCTCGATGGTTATTTCGGGTTCTTTCAAATACCCATTCAACTGGATGACCAAGAAAAGACCACATTTACATGTCCTTATGGTACCTTTGCATGCCGTAGAATGCCTTTTGGTCTTTGTAATGCCCCCACCACTTTCCAACGTTGCATGATAAAAAATTTCTTCGACTTTATCGAGTCTATCATGGAAGTGTTTATGGATGATTTTAATAGTTATGGTTCTTCATTTTATGCTTGTTTGACTAAATTGTCTAAAGTGTTGAAGCGTTGTGAAGCGGTCGACTTGTATTAAATTGGGAAAAGTGCCACTTCATGGTGAATGAAGGAGTGGTACTTGGTTATATTGTTTTGGAAAGAGAAATTGAAGTGGATCGAGCTAAGGTCCAAGTTATTGAACAACTACCCCCACCGGCCAATGTGAAGGGAGTAAGGAGTTTCTTAGGCCATGCGGGTTTCTATTGCCATTTTATTAAAGATTTTTCTAAAATTGTGAAACCCTTTACGGAGCTTCTTTTAAAAGATGCTCCCTTTGTGTTTACTAATGATTGTCTTGAGTCTTTTATTAGGATCAAGAAGGCTTTGATTTTTGCACCTATCATCCAATCACGGGATTGGAACTTGCCATTTAAGGTCATGTGTGATGCTAGTGACTATGCGGTAGGTGTCGTGCTAGGACAAAGGAAGGATAAGGTTCTCCATGATATCTACTATGCTAGCAAAACCTTGGATGCGGGTCAAATCAACTATGCCACCACGGAGAAAGAGCTACTTGCCATAGTCTATGGCTTAGACAAATTTCGCTCTTACTTGAGTGGTTCCAAAGTCATTGTTCACACCGATCATGGCACTCTAAAGCATCTCCTAGCCAAACAAGATGCTAAGCTAAGGTTGATACGATGGATCAAATTTGATCTTAAGATTAAAGACAATAAGGGGGCCGAGAATGTTGTTGCCGAAAACTTATCCCGCTTGAGGTTCAATGATGGAGGTATTGATATACCTATTGATGATTCTTTCACCGATGATGTTCTAATGTGGTCACCATGTGTCATCCAAGACTGTTGCGAAGGTGTTGCAATCCGGTTTCTATTAGCCCACTATGTTCCAAGATGACAAAGCTTTCGTTACGGCTTGCGATGCTTGCCAAAGGACGAGTTCTATATTAAGGAGGCATGAGATGCCTTTAAATGGTATCTTGGAAGTGGGGGTATTTGATGTTTGGGGGATTGACTACCAAGGACCATTTCCTTCCTCAAAAGCGAATGGGTACATTTTGGTTCTCGTTGATTATGTCTCTAAATAGGTAAAGGCAATAGCTACTCCAACAAACTATGCCCGTGCCGTGGTTAACTTATTCAATAAAATCATATTTCCAAGTTTTGGGGTCCCAAGAGCGGTCATTAGTGATCATGGTACTCACTTTGGTGAGAGACAACTTGATGCCTTATTAGAGAAATATGGGGTCTATCATATAATAGGCTTCGCTTACCATCCACAAACAAGTGGCCAAGTGGAGGTCTCTAACCGTGAGCTCAAGTCCATACTTGAGAAAGTTGTTGCCAAGTCACGAACGAATTGGAGCATGAAGCTTGATGATACCTTGTGGGCCTACCGTACAGCATATAAGACACCTATTGGTATTTCACCATATAGTTTGGTCTATGAAAAGGCGTGTCATTTCCCTATTGAGATGGAACATAAAGCTTATGAGGCGATCAAGGAGCTCAGCATGAATGCCAAGTTGAGCAGATAAAATTGGTTGTTATAATTGAATGCACTTGATGAGTTCCGCTTACAAGCTTATGAGAGCTCCCATCTTTACAAGGAGAAAACAAAGAGATGGCATGATAAGAGGATTTTGAAGAAGAAGTTTCAAATCTGTGATAAGGTGTTACTTTTTAATTACCGCCTCAAGCTATTTCCGGGAAAGTTACGATCACGGTGGTTCGGTCCATATACCGTCACTAATGTCAACAAGTTCGGTTCCGTTGAAGTGATGATCACAAATAGCGAAAATTTCAAAGTCAATGGCCATATTTTGAAGGTCTACCAGGAGAATGCCGTCGTTAAGTTACTAGAGGGAGTTAGCATGGAAGCATGAACCGACTCAAGTTTCATACGTCGTGCGGGACGTTAAACCAGCGCTTTTTGGGAGGCAACCCAAGCTTTTATTTGCTTTTATTTTATTTTATTTTATTTTATTTTCTTTATTTTCCGTAATTTCTCGTTTTTTTTTAGAATTAACTAGACTTGATGATGTTTATTTTTGGTGATTTTTAGGTGAAAAATGAAGAAAAGAGGAGTCGATGAGGAAATTGACGCATCCCCAAGCCCGGAATCCCGTTCGGGGTCGTAACTTTCACAAACGAAGCCCAAATAACAAAACACGGACGAGAAGGTCAAAGCAGGTAGAATTGGTCAACCCCGATCAGGGTTCCTAGTCCCCGATTAGGGTTCCCAGGCCCTGATCGGGGTTCCCAGGCCCCGATCGAGGTCGCATTTATCATGATTATATTTGTATTCTTTGGAACACGAATAGAATACAACACTATCCTTCTCTTTGAAAACTGACGGTACCCTTCTTCTCTATTTTTATTCATTTTCTTCACTACAATCCCAAGGAAACATCATTTCCTTCATTACTTTGCAAGAGTCATTCCATCATCAACATCATCAAGTAAGTTTTGCTTCCATTTCTCTTTGACTTCATCCTTTTCAATCGATTTAATCAAGTTTTTCAAACCCTAACTCAAATTGGGGGAAATTGATTTTGTGCTTATTTGTGTTAGAAATTGATTGTATTGTGCTCTATTAATGTTTATAGGTTGAATTAGTTCACTAATTTGTTCTATTATTGTTGTTTGGATGAATTTTGGTTGCCTTAAGATGAATTTTTATCTTAAAATTTCGTTTTACAATTTTAGGAAAATGGGACCTAGAAAAGCTTCTACCTAAGGTGCTCCAAAGAGAAGGAGAGGTGATACAGAATCCTCTCGAGCTGCGGAGGATGTTGAAATGCCCAATGTACCGGAATGGCATGATAATGATTTTCCCCGTGTGATCTTCAACAATAAAAAATAATGGGATAAATGGGTCCTCCTACGCTCCAAAGGTATGAAAACAACTAAGTTTATCAATCAAGCTTTGAAAAGAATTGGAATTGACAAACATGTTAAGTCTTTATGTAAGAATCTTGGCATGCTAGCTTGTTACAAGATGGATTATAAAACCTTTCCCGGGCTCATAATTGAATTTTTGAGTTCCTTCGAGTTTCATAAATCAAAACGAAAAGGGTTTATTCATTTTGTAACATTCCGGTTGTTTAATCATGATTATCGTTTGGATTTATTGGACTTTGCCAAGATTTTTGTTTGGCAATGTGAGGGCTTGCATGCTGAATCACACGAAGGTACCTCTCTAATTTGACTTGGGCATCCATTTCTCACTACCTTGTAGATACCTTAGTTCTACAGCTTCCGCCAACCACCCAGTGATGATTAGGCCGCATGTTTGGTATGCGAAACGATTTATGACAGTTCGTAACTTTATTGTCAAGTGATAGTTCAAACACTTGTGTCTACCCCTTGGTCGTCATCTACGTGTCGATACGGTCTTTGACAGTCATTAGAGTTTATTTGGAGTCTGCGTCAAAAACCGCTTCATTTTCTATAAACCGTCTTTCAAATCCGAGTCTGAACACTCGACAATATTCCGTATATTTTAATATTTCAAAACTTATATTACTTGGTAAAATATATCCGTATTTTATTTAGAAAGAATTCGAAATCTACCGCAATTCCATAATATAAACGCGGAAATCTTTCTTTCAAAGTAGGAAACTGCTTGGGAATTGACGCAGCAGGTGTTGCGCTTCTTCCAAGAGTCACAGTGCATGCTGCGCCTTTTCCCCAGTTTATTTTGCTTATTTCCGGAATATTTTCTAGATTTCTTTCCATGGTCGAGTTATTCCAAAACTCTTCGATTTTCTCCTTATAAAAGGAGAGGTTTGTGCTCACTTTAAAGGCAAGCGAGTGTTCCGCCCCTTCTCTTCTCTCTCTTTGTATTCTAGACCTTGCTCTAAGCATTTTGACATCTACGTGCTCCATCAATCCACCACGTAAGCTCAGATCCTTTTGGGTTCCTGTATCGTTTTGCATTTGACCTACCGATTTGACGACTACACCTTAATTAATTTAACTTATCAATTTCGATCCTCTAACAAGGGCACTTTCTTTACATTCGAGTCAAGCTATCACTAAAACGCAACTTAGTTAATCTCGTTTCGTCAACATGTAAGTCTAAGGGTGTAATAATCCTATCTTTTGTATTTTATTTTGTACTTTATTTAATTCATGTAAGATTTAGGTCGGGTTTATGTCAAACCTTTTTTAAAACATTTTTTAATAGTCTTATTAAAATCACCTTTTTCATAGTTCGTCTTAGATCCCTAATAATTCAATATTAGCGGGTTTTTACATCTTTAGATCAAATTTGTGTCTTTAGAGGTTAGATCTGTTCATATCTAGTCTTTGACTGCGTCTTTGAAGTAATTTAGTGTAAATTAATTAATTAAACCACTTTTACTCGACGAATAAATCAATAATAAACCGTAAAATCACCAATGAACACTAACTGATCGCGATTTTGGCTTCACCACCAGAACCCGCCACTAGAAAAAGGCGTGGGGGTTGATGCGCCTCTTCCAGAGACACATCACCTTCTGCGCCTATTCTGGGTTGGATTCTGTCTCTGATCTTCCTTTATCGTCTCGACGTAGCTTAATTACGTATTTAGTCAACTATTAGCCCTAATATCACTACTAATCCGTCTTTTAATCTAATTCTTTTCCTTTTCTTTAAATCTTTCTTTTGAATATATTTCCGACATAGATCCCGAGATCCGTTGTAATCTTTGTAATTCTTTTATAATTTTATCTAGTCACAAATTATTATAATGATTGTATGATTTAATTGTCTTCTCACATGCAATCAATCTACTTCCTATTTTGACTCAATTTATTGCTAAACTCCATGTTCAACCGACATAGTCTAAGCTCACATCCAAGGGTTAAAATGTGGATTTCGCATAGCATACATATAACCGACTACATATCGAGTACATAAGAGTTTCCCTAATCATTAGTAGAGGCCGCTATCGAGGCGGGGGGGATTAGGTGTTCGATTAAAGAACTTCCTAATACGTACCCTCACCCCTTACTCTAGATCTCCGTGAGCACCTGTGTTCATTGGTATCCACTAGAGTCGTTCTAGACATAGAATGCTAAGGGTAACGAGTTCTTGCTGTTCATGTCATTACTTTGTGTCTTGACATGGCATAAAGTATTCGAACGGTTCCAATTTCCCACAAAAGTTGGTGACGACTCCACAAATGTAAATTTCTACGCTTGTACCTCGTTTTCATTCTGTGGCCCTCACCAGGCCGCGTACCACAGTTTGGCGACTCCGCTAGGGATAATACACTTACGTGTACCCAGGGTGAAACTTGAACAAGGTTAGGGAATAGTATGTAGGAGACAATTGTCGGTTTTGATTACTCGACCTTCCTAGGCCTAACCCAACCCTTCGACCAATTGTCGTGTCTGGACGGTCCAAATTCTTATATGGGCCTAAGGATGGATTGCGATTGACGTCAATTATACCACGGTGTGTACTCATGTTAGCACCAAGGGCTTTCACCACAGTCGGTTCATATCGAAACTCACTATGATTTGCAAATCTATTTTCAAAAAGCTAAAAAGAGATATTAGCCAAGTGGGACAAAATGGGACGATAGTTGCCAAAAGGCATTCGACACGATGAAGGAGATATTAGCCAAACCACCAGTGTTGATGCGCCCCAACGAGATCACCCTCTTGGTTTATATCTCACAGTCACAGAAACAGCCATGGGGGCTATGCTCGCACAAACTGTTGGGAAAGATAAAAGAGCCATCTACTACCTTAGTAATAAGTTCTTGGAATATGAGTCCAAATATACACCTCTCGAAAAGACATGCCTCGCTCTTGTGTGGGCAACAAAGATGCTACGTGATTACATGCTTAGCTACTCGGTCAAGGTGTACTCCAAAATGGACCCTCATCAAATCCATCTTCGAGAAACACGTTTTCAACAGACGTCTAGCAAGATGGACCCTAATGCTCTCAGAATTCGATCTCAAATATGTACCTCTCAAAGTCATAAAAGGACGTGCCGTTGCTGAGTTTTTCACAGACAATCCTATCAACGACACTCAAGCGATATACATGTGGTCATTTTCAGACGAGGATATATTGCAAACTTGTATAGACTCCAGGGACCTTTACTTTGATGGTGCATCGAATTTAAGAGGATCCGGAGCGGGTGTGTTGCTCATATCTCCTGAAGGTGAGCATACACCACTATCTATCAAACTCGACTTCGAGGTGACAAACAACGTAACAGAATATGAAGCTTGCCTTACTGGTTTACAAGCGGCAGTTAGTCTAGTCATTAAGAATCTTCGAGTTCATGGAGACTTCTCCTTGACAATCTACCAAGTCATGGGATCATGGCAAATTCGGAGTGAAAGTCTAGCACCCTATCAGGGTAGTATAGATCATGTTGCCCAGTTCTTGGATGAAGTCACTTATCTACATCTACCTCGTGAAGAGAAACCATTCGCAGACGCTCTTGCGAAACTTGCAGCCGTGATCAATATGCTAGACAACGTGATTGACATGCCTCTATGAATCGAACGACAGTCAGAAACGGCCTATGTGTACCAACTTACAGATGAAGAAAAGAATCCAGAAGAACCCTGGTTCCAAGCCATTCTAAACTTCAAACTCAACGGTACATACCCACTAGGGATAGATAAGAGGGGACAACGCGCTATACGCTTACCAGCCTCTCAATACCTTCTTATGCAAGGAGAATTTAAAAAAATAGAACACCTCTTGGTGTCATCTTGCGTTGCCTTGATCGTTCACAAGCACAAAAAGTAATGGAAGAAGTTCATGATGGAGAATGCGGTCCTCACATGAGCGGGCCCAAGATGGCAAAGAAAATCACACTTCTAGGATATTACTACACGATTATGGAGTCAGATTGTATTAAATGAGTCAGACACTGCCACAATTGCCAGATCTTCGGGAATGTTCAGCATGTTCCTCCTTCATTGCTCTACAACATGACCTCTCCTTGGCCATTCTCTGCTTGGAGAATCGACATCCTTGGAAAGATAACTCCAGCTGGAACAGGAGGTCACTATTTTATCCTGGTAGATATCGACTATTTCACCAAATGGGTTGAAGCAGTATCCTACACTAGTCTTACCGCTAACAAACCAATATTATCTGTCGATATAGTTGCCCACATGAAATCATCAGTGATAGTGTTGGAGTAAGTGTCCTCCACAATAGTGCATTTATATAATAAATCTCATTTGGAATATACGTGGCATGATTAGTATATTTTGATACTCCACGGCAGTTGATTAACGTAAATCGGTAACGCTTGGCTGACTAGAGTTTGACGTTATTGTCGTATGACGGCGGTAATCAACTGATCCCTTTAGGTCACACCTATAGGATGAGACCCAAATAGAATACTAATTATTTGTATACGATACAGTTTAATTAGGGCATTACATATATTTGATATGTAGGTTTAGTTACGAGAGTTATTTATTGAATATTGAGTTAGGAACTCATTCCACTTAAGTTTATTAGTCAATCATACGATAACTGACTGAATAAATTTTATGTCTTATTTAATACGATTAAATAAGATTTTATTTAGTGATTAATCGTTACTTCATTAAATTAGTTGAGGTTATTCATATATTTTGAGGTAGAGGTAATTGGTTAATTATGTTTACAAAGAGTTGTAAAATAAATTAACAGGATATTGTGGGACCCATTATATATTGATATAATGGTTAAATAGCACTTAAAAGTTGAGTGTATATTATTTATTAATTTGAGTCATATAATTGTTATATTATCAAATTAACACTTAATTATGGAAGATAATTAAACATATGATTATAAGTATTTGTGGGACAAATATCAAAAATCAAAATAGACCACATTTCACTAGTGGAGGCCGGATATAGTGCTAGTGGAGATCAATGATGATTGTTCTCATCTAATCCTACACTCCACCTTATGTTATGACATGTATGACACATGATCATTATCATTATACAATCCCATACACTACCATTATGCATGTGAATAAAATAAGAAGAAAATCACCCGTTTTGGGGACTTGTGGGTGCCGGCCATAGTGCCATATAATGGGCACTTGTTGTTCATTTTCTAACACTTGATTTTCATGCTTATTTCATACTTCTCTTTCTAACTCAACAACTCTCTAAAACTCACATGCAAACTAATATTCATACCATATTACTAGTGTAGTAATACTATAATATTAGTAGTATTTATCTTACTTATTATCTAGTTAATAATAAGCTAGGATTATTTGGGTTTAATCTTGGGTGCCACAAGAAGGAGACCTTCTACTTTAGAGGTTTTTTTATGGAGGATCATCCATTAATTTCATGCTCAAGAACAATAAGAAGGAGTTCTTATTGTGCCCATATTGAACCGAAAAATCACAATGTAAGGATGTTTTGGTCTTATCTTTTCTTTTACGCTTTTATATTTGCATGCATGATAACTAGATCCTAAATCATTAAGTTAATGTAATTTAATGAACTAATTAGAGGAGTCTAATTAGAGGTCTAGGACTTTCAGATAGTGGATCACACAAGCAGAGACTGAGCAATTGCTAGCCAAGTACAAGATCAAGCACTATCATTCCTCACCTTATAGACCTCAAACTAACGGCGCCGTAGAGGCAACTAATAAGAATGTCTTCACAATCCTCAAGAAATTGATCGACAGTTACCGTGATTGGCCGAGTAGGATACCCTTCGCATTGTGGGACTATCGCACTTCAGTTAGGACACCCACTGGGCCACTCCTCCATATCCAACTTATGGAATGGAAGTTGTACAACCAGTAGAGCTGGAAATCCCATCTCTTCGTATTTCTTAGAAAGTAAAACCCCGGAAGCCGATTGGAATACGGATAATTATGGTGAACTCGTCCTCTTGGACGAACATAGACTACGTGCATTACACAATGTACAAACCTAAAAGGAACGTATCAAACGGACATTCAACAAACAAGTTAAATCCAGAAACATCAAAAAAGGGTATTTAGTGCTCAAATAAGTTAGAGCTCTGTAACATGTTGATCAACGAGGAACGTTCAAACCTAACAGGGCTGGACCTTTCTTAGTCAAATCCATATTCTCAGGGGACGCAGTTAGAATCATAGACTTAGACGGGAATGAATTTGCTAACCCTACCAACCTACACCAGTTGAAACCGTACTACCCTTAGCATGCACTAGAAAACGTGCCTCGCGCAACCCCATGTGCCGCTCATACGACACGTAATATAACCGGCCCCAAGCCAGTTAAATTTAATGTCGCTATGCTCTTGCATTTTGACATTTCGATAATCCTCGTGTCATCAAATAATTCGAATTGTATTTATTTTGGGAGTACGTAAAGCACATGCTACCCTTTTCTAAGTTCATTACAAGCTCTTTATTCGAACAATTATTCTTTTACATTTTCTCGAACTACGCGCAAGATTTTATTTCATTTTTTCTAATGAATACATAAGCAATCCTTCACAGGATTCAACCCGCTATTATTTTGAAATGTGAATAGAAGGATATTTGCATTTGCATTTGAAATTCGACAAGAATAATAAAGAAAGAAAAAATCATCAGTTTCTTAACTAACTTAATCTTTATTCATTAGCCAAATATAGTAATGATATCTCACATACGTATAAAGAAATGCTGAAATAAAAGCTAGGGCTAGGATTCTAAAAATTCCACCATTTATTACAACTCAACAAAAACAATAATAATAATAAATACTAAAATATGACTAAGGCTACTCTTCCATCTTCCCCTTGCCTTTGTCACTTTTCCCATACTTCTTGTCTCAACCACGAGCTGGACGCTCCTACGTTACCTCTGGCCTAATCACCAACAGTCTTTCACGAGGTCTAGCATTACCGTGTTTATCTATCACCACCCTTGCAACAGGATTAGTCCTCGATCTCTTCATTCGCTCAATGCATGACTAGAAATCCGGCTTCTTCTTCCCCTACAGTCAGATATTTGGACATCTCTTTACCGCTTTCATAGATCTTACAGTCTACAGGCTCATGTTTCCTTAGCTTCTCGCGCTCTTCTTGAGTACTAGCCTTCCTTTATCGCAAATATGAGTCAGATACCCATAGGGAGCCAACAGGAACGGTTATGAACCACATATTCCTTTGCACCCATCTAGTGGCCCATTCCCTACACGACTCTGCAGTATGAGCCAAGGCAGTCTAGGGAATAGTGTCAAGTCTCGGGATCCTCTGTTTCAGGCCTTCTTTCCTCACCAGTGTCTCCGTAAATATACATACCATGAATTCCAAGCAGGAATGCGAAGCGACCGAGTTAGTTCCAAAGATGATGACCTAGTAACTACTCTGAGATGCCATCATGGCATAGTCCATCGGATAAGCGGACCGCCTTCACCTTTCAGCTTATTTTCCCAGTAGTTGGGAATCCTGGTTAAATTAACCATATAGAGCCTGCTTCTCATGGTGATCGAGCGAGCACGATATCCTTACATATGGTTGTTGCTAGCTTGACTTAGCTCCGCATACCATAAATCACATGTTCCCCTTTCTTACCCATTTCTTATTAAACTTCTTCTTACCCTTGGCTTCCTTATCATGCTTGCATTTGAATGTTTTTGTCTTATAGTTTTGAAATTCTTAGCATATTAGATTGCGGGCACACTCTCATGAGTCGAGGATAGGTGAATGCTACTCATAAAAATCCTTTCACATTTAAACGAGTTTGAGTGAATCGTGAGAGTCCATAAGTCAATAGATCATGCAAGAGCCAAAAAGTTCATTTGAAGTCTTTCATGCTACGCCGCCATATAAATCTCATCCATGTTTATTGCATTATCCTTATGCCCATGTTGTTTCGGGATTTGAGTCATTATGCTTGCTAGTTGAAAATTGGATATTGCAATTGTTGGGATTTGGTTGCTTTCCTCCCTTGTCAGGGTCATATGGTTTCTTGCTTAGGGACAAGCAAGGGTTTAGCTTGGGGGAGTTTAATATGTCTAGTTTTTATATGATCTTACTCCCTAATTTAACTCAAATTTACATGAATATTATACTTTATTTAGTATATTTGAGAGCTAATTACGTGTTCGAGGTGTATTGCTTGTGTTTGCTACATTTTGTAGGAATCTTAGCATTTAAAGGCTTTTTCCTAGCCTATTAGTAAGCACCAAAGTTCACTAACCTAATGGAAGCAAGATGGACCATGGAAGGACATTATGGGAAATGACAAGCCCAAGCATGAAGATTTGTGAAATAGGTTGATGTACAAATGAGAAACCAAAATAAAGCCCAACTTAAGGAGTCCACACAACTCAACATAGGGATGCTCTATGGATGCTCATGGGATACAAATTATGCAATTAACCGAATAATTAAGGAGCTTAAAGACGTATCATAGGATTCCTCAAGCATTTAACCGAGCAATTAAGAGGAATTAACCCGGATTAGCCCTACTCCAATCGGGGTTGCCTTTCCCCGGTCGGGGTTTGACTGCCCTATGTGCCTTACCGTATGCTCGTATTTTATTATAGATATGAGCCTTAATCCGTCATTAGGGGATCATGTTTTACATCATCTTTACACATCTTTCTCCCACACATTTTCCTTAGCTTAAGCACACAAATTTCTCTTAGTTTCGTGTTTAGTTTCAATATTGTTAAACATTTGGTTATTACTTTGTTCAAGCATTTGGTGACAATTGAATAAACTCATTCTTTAATATTTTGGTTCTAGTATTCTTGTTCAAGTTCCAACTCGTTGTTTTTGCGGTAATTTCGATCCTTGTTCGTTTCATATTGTATTTTCATTATCACTTTATTATCATTAGCATTGTTTTATTAGTTAAGCATTTGCATTTCACTAGTGTTAGTTATCATTTAGCATTTTTATAACTTTTATTATTTCATTTAATCATGTTTCACACATTAACCGTTTTATACACCAACATTAGTTTTATTCTAAATATGAGTGAGTAGTTCCCTTTGTCTAGGGATTAGGAAAGTCATGCATGACTAATATGTAAAATGTTAAACTAGGTTGATATAATTATCTAAATTGTTTCTTTCACATGTTTGTATCATCATTATTAATCTTAGTTTGGTGGCCATATTCATTGATTATATTTGTTAATTCATTCTAAAACTCGAGAGGCACGGAATCGGATTAGACTAAGCATGTGTAGTAGGACAACCCAGTCATAACGAAAGTTCTCTAAGAGTCGACCTAAGCTTGACACTAATATCGAGAGATGGGTGTCTTTAGCCTAAACAATTAACAATAATATTAATTCCAAGTTTAACATGAGTATAAAATAATTGCATGGTGACCCAACTTCCCTAGACTCTTTTAATTATTTATTTTACAACATTTTAGCGAAATCATTAAACTAAAATAATCTTTTAAACCGTCTTGATAGTAGTCTATTCATAGCATTTCATAGGGCAATTCCTGTCTCCTTGTGTTCGACCCCTCATACTACATTAATTTGTGTCAAGGGAAATGTATATTTGATTAGATGTGCGACATAGCCTATCAGCTTTACAGGTTTGAAACCTGGTTTGATTAGAATTCGGTGTTTTGCAATATCTCTATCGATCCCTGGCGTATCCTTGTAAGACCAAGGAAAAATGTCTTTGAACTCGTGTACGAGGTCGACGAAACTGGCCCTTTCGGTTGGGTTTAAACTCGTCCCTAGCCTAAGTTCTCGGGGTTCAAGTTCGGTTCCTACGTCAATGGGTTCGGTATTTTCAATTACTGGTGCCCCTTCCCCCTCATGTAATATTTCTTTAATTATATAGGAAGGTAACTCGATAAGTCTAGGTCAGGATCATCCTCATTATCATCGTAAATAGAACTGCATTCAGAACAACACAAGGAGTAAGCAGAATCCAATTTATTCATATTAAATTTTGAAAATAGCTGAAACAAAGAGGCCATCTGTTCGGTAGTCAGTGGCGGTAAGGGGACAACTGTTGAGACATTCCCCAAGCTACTGTTATTATTTGATGTTATGCTAGCAAGAATAAAGGGATGGGGTGACGACAGGAGGAGACTCTCTAGGAAATTCGCTAGACTCAGACTCTGACTCTGACTCCGACTCCGACTCTGACTCGAATTCATTGTCTCCTGGTTCTCCTTTGAACATCTATGTTTCTCCTGTAATGACCTTTAAGAGCTTTCCTTGAATGTTAGTCCACTTGATCGACTTCCTCAATCCTTTTAGCTGACTTGAGCCAGCGTCTGCGATCAATGTTGTAGGGTTGAAATGATCGTCCTGAAGTATAATGGTAATGATCTCATCATGTGCAGCTATGACGAATCGATCCTCCCCAAATAGAAGACTAATTGCATGCTCGTCTAAACAAGGTGTTTGACGAGTTTTGACGGTAGGAACCGTTTCTGAGGGGATAAAGTAGCAATCGTAGGGAGATCCGTGAATGTATTCTTGACTCTCCTCCCTAACGAAGTATCAATTTAGAGTAGGGAGATAAGGTTGCATCTGGATTACTCTTACTTTTAAAATTTTGGACTTGAGTAAGCATTTCTAGGGTTTCTTCCTTTGTGGGTTTGTACCGCAATCCTAATGGTATCTTTCTGGAATTCCCCTTTTTGTAAGGTGCAAAGGTACTCTTCCCCTAGGATTTGAGTATATGGTTGACAACTAAGTTGGAGTATGGGTCGAAGTATAGAGGTGCCAATTCACTCTATAGAAGATTTATGCTTTGAAATCCTCCAAGCTCATATACTGGATTTGTGAGTAGTTGATAAGTGAATATTTGTATGATTTTAATTCCCAATTTAGCTCGGTTTTGTATGTCATTTGTGCTTTGTTAAGCCACTTTATGAGCTAATACCGTCTTCTAGGCGAATTCTTATGTTCTAACCTGTTTTGTAGGGAAAGTGACGTTTCTACGCCCATTTTCTATATTCCCGAGCATTTGCCTAGAACCAGACGATTTGAAGAAGCAAGCTTGATGAAGTCAAAGGCATTTCAAGAAGGTTCACTGATTCAAAAGAGAGAAGAAGCAAAGACGATTTCGCAGTTGTCAGAAGATCGATCAGTTAGGCGAAGAAATCATCATTTTACATCAAACCCTATCAACAAACCCGACACAAGAGGCAAGGGGGACAATGAAAGTCAAGTCATATGCAAGGGGAGATGAAACGAAAGTCAAAGCTTCTAGAATACAACTTACCCGATCGGGTAAGTAGTGTACCCGATCGGGGAAGCTTGTTGATCTGACCTTTTCCTTCGACTTCCTCCTTTTTGTCCTATATGTTCAATGCATGACCCCTTCCCCACGAAACCCTACTTCTATATAAAGAGAGCCTTAGCCACACTTCTCAACACATCTCTTCACAACACTACTCTTCTCTTCTTACACTTCTCTTTAGATTAGAAACCCTAGATTAGGAGGAGAGAAACCTAGCCTCTCTTTTCTTGTCTAAAACCTCTGCCATCAGAAGAATTTAAAGAGTTCACAAGTATTTCTGTTATTTAGATGGTTTCTCAGGATTTTTCCAAATCTCTATCCACCCTGAGGACCAAGAGAAAACCACCTTCACCTGTCCCTATGGTACTTTTGCTTATCGCAAAATGCCATTTGGCTTGTGTAATGCACCTGCCACTTTCCAGCGTTGCATGACCAGTATCTTCTCAGATTTTGTTGATTCTATCATGGAAGTATTTATGGACGACTTTAGCGTCTATGGCATTTCCTTCGATAATTGTTTGACAAATCTATCCAAAGTTCTAAAACGCTCTGAAGATGTCGAGCTTGTTCTCAATTGGGAAAAGTGTCACTTCATGGTGAACGAAGGTGTAGTTTTAGGTCACATCGTTTCAGAAAGAGGTATAGAAGTGGATCGAGCTAAGATCCAATTTATTGAATAGCTGCCACCCCCTACAAATGTAAAAGGAATTAGAAGTTTCCTTGGCCACGCCGGTTTCTACCGACGGTTTATAAAAGATTTTTCAAAGATAGCCAAGCCCCTGACTAAGCTCCTTTTAAAGGATGCACCTTTCAATTTCACAGAGGAATGCCTTGAGGCATTCAACAAAATCAAATGTGCTTTGATCACCGCACCTATAATCCAGTCGCCTGATTGGAATCTGCCCTTTGAAATGATGTGCGATGCGAGTGATTATGCCGTAGGAGTTGTTTGAGGGCAAAGAAAGGAAACGTTTCTTCATGCGATTTACTATGCTAGTAAAACCCTAGATCCTGCCCAAATCAACTATGCCACCACTGAGAAAGAACTTCTCGCCATTGTCTATGCCTTAGACAAATTTCGCTCATACCTAATAGGATAAAAAGTTATTGACTACGCCGACCATGCTGCCTTGAAATATCTGCTTTCAAAGAAAGAGGCAAAGCCTAGACTTATCTGATGGATCTTACTCCTTCAAGAGTTTGATTTAGAGATCCGAGATAAGAAAGGAGCAGAGAATGTAGTCGCTGACCACCTCTCAAGGATAAGAGTAACTGAAATAGGATTACCAACGCCAATTAATGATTCATTCGCTGATGATTCACTAATGGCAATTGCGGACTCTTCTCCTTGGTATGCTGATATTGCCAACTTCCTTGTCAGTCGCCAGCTACCCTCCGACCTTTCTTATAACCAAAGAAAGAGATTTTTGCATGATGCAAAATCCTTTGTTTGGGATGACCTCTATCTTTTCAAGCAGTGCTCAGATGGCCTGTATCGACGTTGTATCCCCCAGTGGGAAGTAAAAGGAGTTTTAGAAGGATGCCACTCATCTGCTTATGGTGGTCATCATGGTCCGTCCAAGACCGTAGCCAAAGTCTTACAATCCGGTTTTTTCTGGCCCTCGATGTTTAAAGATTCCAAAGACTTTGTTATGGCTTGTGACGCATGTCAACGAATGGGTCAAATATCCAAAAGACATGAAATGCCTCAAAACGGCATATTAGAAGTCGAAATATTCGATGTCTGGGGTATTGACTATCAAGGACCATTCCCTTCTTCAAATGGAAATCGTTACATTTTAGTCGTTGTCGACTATGTTTCAAAGTGGGTAGAAGCAATTGCCACCCCCAACAATGATGCTAGAGTTGTGATACGACTATTTAAAAAGATCATCTTTCCGCGTTTTGGTGTACCCAGAGCCGTGATAAGTGATCGAGGAACTCATTTCGGAGAAAAGCAGTTAGACACTCTGCTTGCCAAGTATGGTGTGTATCACAGACGAGGTTTAGCCTACAACCCTCAGACCAGCGGTCAAGTAGAAGTCTCAAACAGAGAGCTGAAAATAATTCTTCAAAAAGTAGTCTCGAAATCTAGAACAGATTGGAGTAATAAGCTCGATGACACCTTATGGGCTTATCGCATAGCTTTCAAAACCCCGATTGGAACATCTCCCTATCGGTTGGTTTATGGAAAGGTCTGTCATCTCCCTGTCGAGTTAGAGTACAAAGCTCACTGGGCTATCAAAGAACTCAACTTAGACACTAAGCTTAGCGCTGATAGACGACTTTTGCAACTGAATGAGCTAGAAGAGTTTCATTTGCAAGCTTACGAGAATTCTAGGATTTATAAAGAGAAAACGAAGCGTTGGCACGACAAGAGGATAATCAGAAAAAAGAATTCAATGTTGGTGACCAAGTACTTCTCTTCAACTCCCGTTTGAAAATTTTTCCGGGAAAACTTCGATCACGATGGTCTGGACCATTCACTGTCACATATGTAAGCAAATACGGTTATGTGGAAATAATGACTAGTAATGGTGAAAAGTTCAAGGTCAATGGACACCGAATGAAACTCTACTATAGCAATTCCATTATCGGAGGCTTAGATATTTTCTATATAGAGCGTCAATCCCCAACCAGATGATTTCATAGAAAATTCGTCGAGCGGGACGTTAAACCAGCGCTTCTCGGGAGGCAACCCGTGTTTCCCTTCTTTTTGCATTTTATTTTTGCTTTCCCGTTTTCGTCGTTTTGTTAGGATTTATTTTGCAGATGAAAGAGTTTTTGAAGAATCTATGAAGACCTTCCTTGTCAAGTCCAAAAGACTAGCTTGGGGGAGTCCGCACTGACTAGTAAGCTTCACACTCCTTTCATCTTTTTCCCTTTTTTACCCTTCTTCCAATTGAGCATCTCGTTGCATATTTAGTCTTTGTGCTCACATTGAGGACAATGTGATGTTTAGCTTGGGGGAGGGATTGCATTTTCCCATTTTGCATTTTAGTTATATTTTTCAAATTTTGAATAAGAAAGAGAAGATTTTAGAGAGAAGATTTTTAAATTTTGAACACAATTGAATGCCTTTCATGCTTTGCTTGCTTGTTTGCTATGCTATCATGTTACATTTCCCAAACTTAGAGCTTTCAAAAGATAATGATTCATTATTCATTGAATTTTGCATACATGGGGAAGTCTTGTACACAGTAGGCATGGAATGAATCTATAGATGAGTACGCTTGATCTTGACATTTGGCAAGTTACATATATTGTAAGGTAGAACCTCCTTAGGCTGGTACATCTATACCTAGTCTCATTTAGGTGTGAGTAATTCTCCTTGTGATGTGTGTCATGTCAAAACGCATAAGTATGGTTCTCATTTCATTCCTATAAGCATTGCATTCATGATTCACTAAGATTTGAAGCCTTTTTCACTTTGAATTACCCCTCAAAATTAGCCCCTTCATACAAATGTTTCACAAAATAATAGCTACATTTGAAAACTGTCTACCTTGTTGAGTTAGCAGCTAGACTATGGTGTATGGGTGATCTTTTGAGAAGAATTGTTCTTTTATGTCAAAGTGAATTTGGGAGAACGAAAATGTTCAAGAAGCGATGTTATGTTCAGAGAAAAAAAAAAGAAGAAAGAAAAAAAAAATGAAATAGATAAATGAAAAAATTGAAAAAAAAATCGAAAAAAAAAGAAAGAAAAAGAATAAAAGAAGAAGTTGTGAGCATTTCCTCAAAATGTCAATTCAATGTTTAGAAGGAGTTCACTCTTGTGTTTTGTATGTAAGAAGCCAATTTGTTCCTTCTGGCTTCGTTTTTCGTCTTTTAGGAATTAATCGAAAGTTTGGATTGAGTATTCATTTATCATTGGTCAGTTGCTAGCTCATTCTAACCTTCACATGACCATAACTGTTTATCCACCTTTCACCCATTTCCCAAAGCCTTCTTCATTACTTTTTCGGCTTCTTTTCTATGTGCATTGTGATCTTTGACTTGTGTTTTGAATTGTTTACCATATTAGACTGCGGACACATTTTCATAAGTCGTAGATAGGTGAGTGTCTCAATAAAAATTACACATAAAGAAATCACCTTTTGCATACATGAGTGTTCGAGTGTGCCGTGAGAGTCCATTTGTCAAAAAGATCATGCAAGAGCCAAAAATTCTGTAGTGAAATTCTTTGTGCTGCACCGTTATGTAAATCTCAGCCATGTTTATGTATCATTCTTGCCCACGTTGTTTTTGGGTTATGATTCATTATGTTTCCAAAGTTTTACGTTGAGATTTATTTCTTGATGGTGTAGTAGCCAATGCTTGCAACCCTTGTCCTGGTATTGTATGTTATGTTTGCTTGAGGACAAGCAAGGGTTTAGCTTGGGGGAGTTTGATAAGTGAATATTTGTATGATTTCAATCCCCAATTTAGCTCGGTTTTGTATGTCATTTGTGCTTTGTTAAGCCACTTTATGAGCTAATACCGTCTTCTAGGCGAATTCCTATTTTCTAACCTGTTTTGTAGGGAAAGTGACGTTTCTACGCCCATTTTCTATATTCCCAAGCATTTGCCTACAACCCGACGATTTGAAGAAGTAAGCTTGACGAAGTCAAAGGCATTTCAAGAAGGTTCACTGATTCAAAAGAGATAAGAAGCAAAGACGATTTCGCAGTTGTCAGAAGATCGATCAGTTAGGCGAAGAAATCATCATTTTACATCAAACCCTGTCAACAAACCCGACTTAAAAGGTCAAGGGGGACAATCAAAAACAAGTCATATGCAAGGGGAGATGAAACGAAAGTCAAAGCTTCTAGAATACAACTTACCCGATCGGGTAAGTAGAGTACCCGATCAGGGAAGCTTGCTGATCCGAGCTTTTGCTTCGACTTCCTCCTTTTTGTCCTATATGTTCAATGCATGACCCCTTCCCCACGAAACCCTACTCCTATATAAAGAGAGCCTCAGCCACACTTTTGATAAGTGAATATTTGTATGGGTTTAACCCCCATTGTAGCTCGGCTTTGTATGTCATTTGTGCTTTGTTAAGCCACTTTATGAGCTAATATCGTCTTCTAGGCGAATTCCTTTGTTCTAACATGTTTTGTAGGGAAAGTGACGTTTCTACCCCCTTTTTCTATATTCCCGAGCATTTGCCTAGAACCCGACGATTCGAAGAAGCAAGCTTGACCAAGTGAAAGGCATTTCAAGAAGGTTCACTAATTCGAAAGAGAGAAGAAGCAAAGACAGTTTCGTAGTTGTCGGAAGATCAATCATTTAGGCGGAAGAATTCATCGCTTTACATCAAACCCTATCAACAAACCCGACTCAAGAGGTCAAGGGGGATGTTGGAAGTCAAGTCAAAGCAAAGGAAGATGAAACGTTAGTCAAAAGGACTTGGATGACCACTTACCCAATCGGGGAAGTGTGTACCCGATCGGGTTTTTGTGCTGCTTCGAGAAAACGGCGTCTTCTTCCTACTTTTGTCCTATGTGTTTAATGCCCGACCTCTTCTCCACGAAACCCTAATACTATAAATACATGCTCTAGCCCTCATATCATATCATCCATCTTTTTATACTTCTCTTCTTTTCTCTTCATATACTTCTCTTTAGATTAGGAGGAGGGGGAATTAGCCTCCCTTCTCTCATTTTCTTCTTATTTAGTCTTTAGTTCTTAGTTTTATTTCTGTCCCTTAGTTTAGATTAATAAGGATTTCATCCTTGTAATCTCCTTTGTGTGATTCAAGCGTTGCTATTCAAGGATCGTTTATTATATGCAAGGATTTTCTATTATTGTTATCATTGTCGTCATATAGGTATTTTTGTTTTATCCCTTGTTTAATGTTCTTACTGTTTTCCATTTGATTGTTATTCTCTTTACATATTGTCTTAGATTCATTTTAGTACCGTTATAATCGTTGTTTCGTTTCCTAGATTATCAATTAGCGTCGTTAGTATCGCCATATAAAAAGTCAAAACCAAATAAACATGTCTATCCTAGTTTTCATTGTTAATATCATTTTAGACATAGATATCATCATGAGTGAGTAGTCATACTTTCTAGGGTGTAGGGTAGCCATGTTAGATTGATTAAAAGATGTTAATTGGATAAGGGAATTGTGCCTTTAAAACATTGTGTCTATGCATGTTTGGATTGTAACGATAGTTAACGATTTTTAGCTAAAATCATTTGACTAGTATGGAATTCTTTTCCAAGGTAGATATACAGGAATTGAACAGACAAAGCATGACATGGTAGATTAAGACCTAGTAAATCGCACTAAAGGCCTGCTAGACCATCTGATCTATGATTGTAATGAACACGCCATTCTTACGAACGCTCAATGAATGATTTGCATATCCTAAATCCAATTTCATCAATATATCAATCTACATGTGTGAACCTACTTCCCTAGATGCTTTTCATTACTTACTTTACTATTTTTATTTTGTTTTTATTTTGTTTTTATTTATGCTTTATATTAGTTTAGATATCAAAAATCTCAAAACCCAGATAATCATTAGATAGAACTCAATTGCGAGACAATTCACATTCCATAGGAAATACCATCTCCCTGAGGATCGACCCCTACTTCCCTAATTACGTTAATTTGTTATTAGCCTAGTCTGGGTAATTTATCTTTGTATTGGGCTTGCGATAGGCCCGATCAAATTTTGGCGCCGTTGCCGGGGAGCACGGTTTAGTTTTCCTTTTTCTTGTGATTTTTATCGCAATTAGTTTTATCTAGTCTTTAGGAACCCAAATTCCTTTAGACCTCTCTTGATTTTTCATCTTAGCTTTTCAATCTTATGCCCAGATATTCTAGACTTGGGACCTCTATCTCTTTAGACCCCGATCTAGAAAGAACTCGGCAAAGGAGACGAAAGCTATTCATCGAAATCTCAAAAGCTTCTGATACTTCAAGGTTAGATCGTATTCGTGAGAAATACTCGGATATTCTATCTAATCTTGAAGGAGAAGAAGATCCATTCTCATCTCCATTCACAAAAACCACTCAATCTTCATTCCATCTTCACCTTCACATTCGGGAATGGTTCGACTTTCAGACCATTCCAAACCCACCGCAGAAACACTTCCAAGGGGTATTACTACACCCCAAATCGAAGCCCAAAACTTTGAAATCAAACCATCCTTCATTAACCGCATAGAAAGAAGCCAATTTAGTGGCAATGCCACAGAAGATCCCAACCTTCACATCCAAAACTTCTGTGACTATTGCTCCACTATTAGACAAAATGAAGTCACCCAAGAGCAAATTAGAGAGATGCTCTTCTCATTTTCTTTGAAGGGTAAGGCAAAGTTGTGGATTCATAGCCTTGATAAGGTTACTTTAGGTATCACCGATTGAGAGAGCTTAGCTCTTGCCTTCTACCAAAAGTACTTCCCCCCAGAGGAGACCGCTTTGTTAAGAAGTCAAATCACTGGTTTCCAACAAGGGGATGATGAGAGCCTATATGAAGCTTGGGAGAGGTACAAGGACTTACAAAGAGAATGTCCTCATCATGGGTTAGATTCATGGCTCCTTGCCATCACATTCTATAATGGGTGTTATATAGAGTCCCGTCGAATCCTGGATTCTACTAACAATGGAAGATTTGATCAAATCAATGTTGAAAATGCTCACAATACCATTGAATCCATGGCAATTCACGATTCTCAATATAGAAATTCCCGCTCCATACCATCAAAATCTAAGCAAGAAGACCATGCTTTAACACTTTTACAAGCCCAAGTAGCCCTTCTCACACAAAAGCTAGAACAACTCCAATCCTTTACATTTCAACAGAGTGACAATGGTGTAAGTAAACTTGAAGCCATAATGCTGCAATTAGCTCAAAGGCAAGACACCATGATAGCTCAATTCCAAGAGAGCGATCAAGCTAAGGATGCCGCCATCAAGTTGTTGGAAGCTAAAATTTCCCAATTTACCTCTTCTAATACCCACCAAGAGCACGGGCAGCTACCTTCCCAATGTTACCAACCTCACGAAACTGTAAATGCCATTTCCTCGAGAAGTGGTAAGCATAATGACGAGCCCGTGGTTGTTAATGTTGAAGCTAAGGTGCCCATGTCAAAAGGGGAAGAGCCCGAGATTCCTATTGAGATCAAGGTCCCATTTCTCGAAAGATTAGCAAAGCACAAGGAGGAGGCAAAGTATGGTAAATTCCTTGACGTCGTTAAAAACTTAAAGGTAACAGTCCCTTTCCTTGAATTGCTTACCCAAGTTCCTTCTTATTCCAAGTTTATGAAGGAAGTCCTCAAAAAGAAGAGATCCTTCAATGAGACTAAGACCATAGCTTTCACTGAAGAGTGTAGTGCACTCTTGCAAAATAAGTCTCCACCAAAACTCAAGGACCCTGGTAGTTATTCCATCCCTTGCACTATAGGCACATATACCATTGATAAGGCCCTTTGCGACCTGGGTGCTAGTGTAAGTGTCATGCCCTTTTCTATGTTTGAAAAACTTAACATGGGTGCTTTGAAATGCACTAATATTACTTTGCAAATGGCGGACCGTTCTCTAAAACAACCTATGGGTGTTTTAGAAGATGTGCCCGTCAAAGTTGGTAAGTTTTTCATTCCCGCTGAATTTCTAGTACTTGACATGACCGAAGACTCTCAAATCCCAATCATTTTGGGAAGACCCTTTTTGCACACCACTAGTGCGGTTTTTGATGTCAAGAATGGGAAGCAAACATTAGAGATAGGAGATGACAAGGTGACCTTTAATAAAACTTCAACCGTTAAGGGTCCCGTGTTAGAAGAACCTTGTTATGTGCTTAATGTTGATGACTCTTCTGTTGTTTCTTCTATGCCTCGATACTTACTGACGGATCCGGTGGAGGCTCAGGTTAGTGTTGATTCTCTTGCAGGTGATCATACTAAAAGCACTACTGCTAAAAGTGCTAGAAGGGGCTATTCTCGGAAAAGCTTAGCATGGATGGAGAATGTAAAGCAGGCTATGATGACAAGCTTGGATGATAGTGAACTTAAAGATAAAGGATGATTTCAAAGAAAGAAGTGGAGTCTAGCAAGACTTTTAAATTGCGCTTCTCGGGAGGCAACCCGTGTTCCTTTTCTTTTTGCATTTTTAATTTTGTATTTCCCTTTTTCGTTAATTAGGATTTATTTTGCAGATGAAAGAGTTTTTGAAGAACCTATAAAGACCTTCCTTCTCAAGTCCAAAAGACTAGCTTGGGGGAGTCCGCGCTGAGTAGTAAGCTTCATTCTTCTTTCATTTTTCTCTTTTCCCATTATGCATCTCATTGCATATTTTGTCTTTGTGCTCACATTGAGGACAATGTGATGTTTAGCTTGGGGGAGGGATTGCATTTTCCCATTTTGCATTTTAGTTTTGAATAAAAGAAAGAGAAGATTTTTGAGAAAATTTAAAAAAAAATTTGAACACAGTTGAATGTTTTTCATGCTTTGCTTGCTTGTTTACTATGCTATCATGTTACATTTCCCAAACTTAGAGCTTTCAAAAGATAATGATTCAATATTCATTGAATTATGGATACATGGGGAAGTCTTGTACACAGTAGGCATGGAATGAAACTATAGATGAGTACGCTTGATCTTGACATTTGGCAAGTTACATATATTGTAAGGTAGAACCTCCTTAGGCTGGTACATCTATACCCAGTCTCATCTAGGTGTGTGTAGTTCTCCTTGTGATGTGTGTCATGTCAAAACGCATAAGTATGGTTCTCATTTCATTCCTATAAGCATTGCATTCATGATTCACTGAGATTTGAAGCCTTTTACACTTTGAATTACACCTCAAAATTAGCCCCTTCATAAAAATGTTTCACAAAATAACAGCTACATATAAAAAAACTGCCTACCTTTTGAGCTAGTAGCTAGACTATGGTGTATGGGTGCTCTTTTGAGAAGATTTGTTCCTTAAATGTCAAAGTGAATTTGGAAGAACGAAATTGTTCAAAAAGTGATGTTATGTTCAAAAGAAAAAGAAAAAAAGAAGAAAAGAAAAGAAAAAAAAAATGAATAGGAAAAAAAGAAAAAAAAAATGAAAAAATCGAAAGAAAAAGAGAAAAAAAGAAGAAATAAAAGAAGAAGTTGTGAGTATCTCCTCAAAATGTCAAATCAATAGAAGGAGTTTACCCTTATGTTTCGTGTGTAATAAGCCAATTGTTACTTCTGGCTTCATCTTTTGTTTTGTGGGAAATTCACCGAAAGTTTGGATTGAGTAATCATTTATCATTGGTCAGTTACTAGCTCATTCTAACCTTCACATGACCATAACTGTTTGTCCACCTTTCACCCATTTCCCAAAGCCTTCTTCATTACTTTTTCGGCTTCTTTTCTATGTGCATTGTGATCTTTGACTTGTGTTTTGAATTGTTTACCATATTAGACTGCGGACACATTTTCATAAGACGTAGATAGGTGAGTGTCTCAAACATTTACACATAAAGAAATCACCTTTTACATACATTCAGTGTTCGAGTGTACCGTGAGAGTCCGTTTGTCAAAAGATCATGCAAGAGCCGAAAATTCTATAGTGAAATTCTTTGTGCTACGCCGTTATGTATATATCAGCCATGTTTATGTATCATTCTTGCCCACGTTGTTTTTGGGTTATGATTCATTATGTTTTCAAATCTTTATGTTGGGATTTGTTTCTTGATGGTGTAGTAGCCAATGCTTGCAACCTTGTCCTGGTATTGTTTGTTATATTTGCTTGAGGACAAGCAAAGGTTTAGCTTGGGAGAGTTTGATAAGTGAATATTTGTATGGTTTTAACCCCCATTGTAGCTCGGTTTTGTATGTCATTTGTGCTTTGTTAAGCCACTTTATGAGCTAATATCGTCTTCTAGGCAAATTCCTATGTTCTAACATGTTTTGTAGGGAAAGTGACGTTTCTACGCCCTTTTTCTATATTCCCGAGCATTTGCCTAGAACCCGACGATTCGAAGAAGCAAGCTTGACCAAGTGAAAGGCATTTCAAGAAGATTCACTAATTCGAAAGAGAGAAGAAGCAAAGACAGTTTCGTAGTTGTCGGAAGATCAATCAGTTAGGCGAAAGAAATCATCGCTTTACATCAAACCCTATCAACAAACCCGACTCAAGAGGTCAAGGGGGATGTTGGAAGTCAAGTCAAAGCAAAGGAAGATGAAACGTTAGTCAAAAGGACTTGGATGACCACTTACCCGATCGGGGAAGTGTGTACCCGATCGGGTTTTTGTACTGCTTCGAGAAAACGGCGTCTTCTTCCTACTTTTGTCCTATGTGTTTAATGCCCAACCTCTTCTCCACGAAACCCTAATACTATAAATAGATGCTCTAGCCCCCATATCATATCATCCATCTTTTTATACTTCTCTTCTTTTCTTTTCATATACTTCTCTTTAGATTAGGAGGAGGGGGAATTAGCCTCCCTTCTCTCATTTTCTTCTTCTTTAGTCTTTAGTTCTTAGTTTTATTTCTGTCCCTTAGTATAGATTAATAAGGATTTCATCCTTGTATTCTCCTTTGTGTGATTCAAGCGTTGCTATTCAAGGATCGTTTATTATATGCAAGGATTTTCTATTATTGTTATCATTGTCGTCATATAGGTATTTCTGTTTTATCCCTTGTTTAATGTTCTTACTGTTTTCCATTTGATTGTTATTCTCTTTACATATTGTCTTAGATTCATTTTAGTACCGTTATAATCAATGTTTCGTTTCCTAGATTATCAATTAGCGTCGTTAGTATCGTCATATAAAAAGTCAAAACCAAATAAACATGTCTGTAACAACCCGAAATATACCCGATTTTTCTAGTAAAAATATTTATTAACACTTTTCAGTAGAACTTAAGTTTTTAAAATAGGAATTTTTGTTCCGAGTCTTATTTTGAAATTCCGCGTTCGTATTTGGAATTTTTGAGGGATTCCATGAAAAGATCGTTTTTAGTCATCTTTGACTTTTCTTGACTTTAAGTAGTCTGGACTTTCCGTGACTTTTGAAAGTCGCA